>CAUYRT010016750.1:0-27653 GCA_963574885.1 Lepilemur ruficaudatus
TTATAGGTGGGGCAGATTTCTGTTCATTCTGTTGGGTTGAACTTTGTTGCTTTGTTTTCTCTCTCGAGCCATTGTGGTATCTGGCCTTTGATCTTTAGCTTTTGAGTAGTTTTACATTCGTGAGTGTTTATTGTGGTCATCCGTGGGTGACTATTTTGAGTACTTCCTGGAGGGCTGGTCTTGTCCTGGCGAATTCTCTCAGTCTTTGCTTATCTGAGAATGTCTTTATTTCTCCTTCATCCAGAAAACTTAGTGTTGCAGGGTACAAGATTCTAAGCTGGGCATTATTCTGTTTCAGAAGAGTGAGAATGGGGCCCCAGGCTCTCCTTGCTTGTAAGGTTTCAGTTGAGTAGTCTGACGTTATTCGGATTGGCTTTCCCTTGTATGTTACTTGCTTCTTTCGCCTTACAGCTCGTAGAAGGGCCTCTTTAGTTGATATTTTGGTCAGTCTGATGACTGCATGTCGTGGTGTCTTCCTGCTTGCATTGTATCTCGCAGGGGTCCTTTGAGCTTCTTGTACTTGGATATCTAGGATTTGGGCAAGATCTGGGAAATTTTCCTCTATTATATCTTCAAATAGCTTATCCAACCCTTGCGTGTTTTCTTCTTCCCCTTCCGGAATCCCCATAACCCTCTCAAGTTAATCTTTTAATAGCATGTCAAAAACATATTATAGATTTTTACCCAGATTCCATTGATTTTTCTCTTCCTTATATTTCTATGCAAATACTCTAAAATATACTAGTACATATTGCATAAATAATATTTAGAACACCTAACAATTTGTTATAAAGTAGTAAAGTTGGTAATAGAGGCAGTATTTACATTGAAATATTTTATACTATTTTCAAATATATAGATTTGTTTATTCTGTCTACTTCTATAAAAATAATAAAAAGAAATGCTCTTTTTCTGTTTTTCTATGTTTGTCTGAAAAAGTACTTTAGATTCAGAATCTACCTGCTATTTGATTGTATGTGTGTGAACATTCTTCAGATACCTAATTTCAGTCCCAGAACCATGAAGACTTTTAAAAATTTAGTTGTCATTCTGACTTGTCCTGTTTGCTCATCTGTTAACATCTATATCCATCACAGGAGAAGTTCACAAAGTATTTCTCTGTGTATGTTCCACACTGCTCTGTGTCACAATAATTCACAAATGATTTTTTATCATCAGTTTTGTAAAATCCAGTTTAGTACTTTGCGTCTATGTTGGTTTTTGTATAACAAGTGTAATTTTTGGTGAATTAGATGTGTTGTTATTTCCACTGGGGAGAGAATCAGGCTTATTACCATCCACATTTAACAGTGTTTCTTTTTAGAGAGGTTAATGATCCAAGTAATGCTTTTTTATGTAACTCCTGAAGCCCTTATTTTCAAAGAATGTACAGATATGAGAACAGATAAGATGAATTCAATAAGAGCAAATAGAAAAGAAATGGCTAAAATTTGGGGTTATTTTTGAATGGAAAGGATTGAATTCTACTTATGCTCCTTAATTTAGCTATTTCTTCTTAACACATTGACTGCCACACTAGAAAAAAAAGTTTTTTTTCTTGGGGCCACAGTGTTTTATTATGAAAATAGAATGAAAACTTTGAAAACAAAATGATCCTTTCTAATTTAATGAAAAATTTGTTATTTTTTATTGTTTCTGTGTTTTTTTCCCATAAAAAAGTAATATAAAAACTTGAAAATTAGTAATGTAAAAAGTAACATGAAAACTTGAAAAATAGTTCATAAGGATAAAGTGTTTTTCTTGACTTGTCAGGCTTAGGTGTAATTTAAAGGTAAACATAAATAGAAAAATGAAATTTATTGACTTTTGTCCATTTAGTCCATGTTTTTAGAATTAAATTGTCAATATTAATTGCAACAATAAGAACATCAACAAGTAAGATTTTCACGAACCAATTGCAGGGTTTTGGCCAGGGGGCCACCCATCACATAACATGTATGCTACAGCACAGCAGCGTGAGTTGCCTGCGTACCACACAGCTCCCACAGTAAAGAGATGTGTGAGTTATATATGCTTCATGAGGCCCCAGGCTCAAAACTAGTGTGAGTTAAATACAACTCACATGGCAGTTAATGTGTTAATTTAGTCTAATAGGCAGAAATGAAAATAGACCATTTTTGGCAAACTGATACTGCTTATTTTTACTTTGTTTGTAGCTGTTGTAACTGACATACTTTAAATCTTACAGCATTTTAGTACTACCCATGGGCAAAGTGTAGTATATTTGGGAACTACAAAGAAGATAAACTGAGGTCTTAGGCCTGGAGGATTTTGTAGTGGGATGAAAGTTTGTTTCACTAATGTGTGAATGACTGAAAAGGCTTAATTCTCTCTAGAGGTCTGTGCAGTTTCAAATTGAACCTGCTATTGGAAATGACTTTCTAATTGGTGGAATGTACATCTGTGGGTAGAGTGGGTTGGGAAGGCATGGACCTTTTTGATAAGAGATGGAATTAAAATACCACTTGCCTACTCCCTTTCCTTCTCAACAAACCAGAGGTCAGCCGCTTAGTACTCTTTTTCATAATACCTGTGCTTGTACAAATAGTAGATCATCCTTAGTTCAACCTTGGGTTATACCAGAAACAGATTATAAAACTGTGGATTGCTGGGGTGATGTTTATCAGTAAACCCTGGCTTTTGCATTAGTAGCTTCCTAAAGCATCACAATATAGTAGTCAGCCGGCAGATTTGAATAGCAGTTATCTGCAAAGCATTTGCATTAATTTTTACTTTAAGAGAATATATAAAGTCATTAGATATGAAATGTCCGATTTGGAATAAGAAGTTTAGTTTATTACATCTCAAACAAGAAGCAGAACAATTAAACAATGTGCCTAAACTGTGGACACGATTTTGCATCTTAATGGTAGCTTGTTTTATGCTAGCAGCGAAGAAGCCTGGAGAGTGAGTAGAGATAAAATTGTGAAAGGTATTTTCTATAGCTTGTTGAGAAATGAATATTTTTCCTTGCAAGAAGTGGTCCAAAACTTGGAAGAAGTGGCAGTCAGTTGGTGCAAGGTCTGGTGAATAGGATGGATGACACAGAGTTTCTAAGCCTAGCCTCTGTAGTTTGAGCAGTGTTGTTTGTGCAACATGTGGTCGAGCGTTGTCTCGAAAGAGGATTGGCCTGTCTCTGTTGAGCAGTATTGGCTGCTTAATTGCAAGCATCCTCATGGTCTCGTCCAATTAGTTGCAATAGACATCTGCTGTAATTGATTGACTAGGTTTCGTGAATCTGTGGTGGAGAATACCAGCGCTGGACCACCAAATAGCTACCATTACCTTTTTTGATGAATATTTGGTTTTGGACTGTGTTTCGGTACTTCATCTTTGCCAGCCATTGTGCTGAAGGCTTGTGATAGTCAAAGAGAATCTGTTTTTTTCATGACATGTAACAATACAGTGTAGAAATGGTTCACCTTTATGTTGTGACAACAAAGAAAGGCAAGCTTCAAGGTGATTTCTCTTTTGACGCTTGTTTAATTCATATGGAACCCATATATCCAGCTTCTTTACTTTGCTGGTTTGTTTCAAATGGTCCAGTATTGTTGAGATAGTAACATCAAACCTTACTGCTAATTCACGCATATGTTGGGATGGATTCACTTCCACTACAGCTTTCAGCTCATCATTATGCACCTTGATCTCAGGTCACCTGCATGGCTCATTTTCAAAATTAAAATCACCAGAATGGAACTTCTCAAACCATTGATGTACTATGTGTTCATTTGCTACATCCTTCCCAAACAGTTTGTTGATATTTTGAGTAGTCTGTGCTGCAGTGGTTCCACGACGGAACTCATATTTGAAAATAACATGAATTTTCGACTTATCCATGGTTTCACAAAAATTGTTCTAGAAAAAAATTTTAACGGTAATCACAAGCCAAACCATGCGTTTGAAGGAATGAGGATGTACCTTCACAATAAAAATAAAACAAGAAATGTCAAAGTGAAATGTCAGATATATCAACTGTCAAACTTAGTACTTAAGGAAATTAGACATTTCATACTTAATAACCTAATTTTTTTTCCATTTCTGCATTGCCTTTTCATTGATTTTTTGTTTATCCTGTCATAATGAGAAAGGTCATGAAGAGAACATTATAAGTAGATTAAATAGAAAATTTATCTTGCAATCTTTACAAATTTCTAAATTAGCAAATCATATCACTTTCTTAGATCTTTTCACTTTTAGCTCTTGCTCTAATGATTTTTTTGTCATAATTTCCTTTGAAAGAAACCAAGTGAGCATTACTTTACAAAAGTTACTAGATAGACAAAAATCCTCTTGATGATTTGGTGGTTGGCCAACTAAATTCATTAACTGAATGACTTGTTCCTATGTATCCAACCTGGAATGCACAGGATTCATATTTGCCCCTCTGCAAAAATAATAATTGAGGACTGAGTATCAGATGATATTAAGCAATTATTTTTAACTTTGTTAGTGTGGTAATGGTCTTGTCATTATATTTTTTAAAAACATTATTTTCTTTTTCTCTGTCAGAGATATGTACCTGAAATATTTATTGGTGAAGTGTTGGATTTGTTTTAAAACACAGCTATTTAAAAAAATGTGATATGGACAGGATATTAGATAATAGTATTGCATTGATGTTAAATTTCTTGAATTTAGTCATGGTTTCCTGTACAAGAGAATGTCCTTATCTGCTGAAATGTTTAGGGTAAATGGGCATGATGTCTGCAACTTACTCAAATGATTCAGGGCCTGGTGCGGTGGCTCATGCCTCTAATGCCAGCACTTTGGGAGGCCCGATTAGGAGGATAACTTGAGCCCAGGAGTTTGAGGTTGCAGTGAGCTATGATTATGCCACGGCATTCCAGACTGGGCAATACAGCAAGACCGTATCTCAAAAAAAAAAAAAAAAAAAAAAAGATTCAGGAAAAAAAAAGAATAGATAAGTGTTTGGGCGATAATGAGGATGATTGGTTGAAGCTGCATGATGGGTATATGGTAGCTCATTATATTACTCTCTCGACTGTTGTGTGTTACAAATTTTTCAAAATGTAAAAAAAAATTACTTTATTGCAGGAGCTTTGAATATTGTGAAGAATTGAAACTCTGAATGATAAATTGCAATAGTGATAGGGTTCTACTGTAATTTATTTGGAAATTTTAGACTGGTTTGCCTTTCATGTGAATTTTCCCCCCTAAGTTCCTAAGAGGGGAACACTAAGGCCGTTCTTTTTCTTTAATAGAGTAAAAAGAAGAAGAAAACTGACTTTATTCCTTACAGAGATTCTGTACTTACTTGGCTACTTCGAGAAAATCTAGGTATGTTGACTACTGGTGAAAATTCACTTTGTAATTATCTTTTCAAAACTGTTTACTGATTGTCTTCTGTAATTAATTGTCCTGTGTCTGTTTTGGAGAAGAATAATCTCTAGATACTCATGTTACTGACTTGAGTGCTCCTTGTGTGTTTTCATTTTTACTCCTGATTTCAGCTGATTGGATTCACTCAGTTTTAAACCAGGATGTCTTCCCATGTCATTTACTTCAGGGTGTGGACTGTGTAGTAGTTGTCTTCCTGACTCCCCATGCCAGCTTTAAACTGCTCCTTTGAAGTCTTTCAAAACCCCATGCTCCTCTGAGGATGTGAGATGTTGTCAATCCTTACTCTCACTTATTGCTGATGTTTTCAGACCTTCAGGTCATTGTTCTTCATTCACTGCACCTTCTTATGAAGGAGGAGGGAGTGACCAGCTATGTCAGATGTTGCTGATAGAAGGAAGAGGCTGATAATGGACTTTGGGCTTATCCCCATTGACAGAGACTTTCCAGTTGCTAAGGGCAGTTTTGGTAGAGTGTCTGAGAGATCTTGATTGGAGTGAGTTTAAGACGGAGTGGGAGGATAAGAATTGGACCCAATAGCATGGGGACATTTAAGAAATTTGTCTTTTGATTAAATGTTAAAATCTGAGATTGTGCCATCAGATTTGAAACCTTTAATAAAGTTCTTTTAAAATGAGTGTGATTTGAGATATTCGTGATTCATCTTTTTAGGTGGCAATTCTCGGACTGCGATGGTTGCTGCTCTGAGCCCAGCAGATATCAACTATGATGAAACTTTGAGCACTCTGAGGTACTTTCATTTGATCTCAGTAGCTACACTGACCACATTGTCATCATAAGTCATTTTTCTTACTGTGGATTTTCTGATACTGTGTGGGTAGTTACTTATGCGTATAATGATCTCATCCTCTAATAACAGAGAACACTCAGAGAAAAAATGATTTGTATTATAATGGAATTTACTTGTTTATGATTTTCAGTTTCATTGGGAAAAGCAAGAACTTTTTCTTAGGAAAGATGTTAAAATTGCTCAAGTGAGATTTCTGGATAACTTTCAGATAATAATGAAAATTTCTTACGATATTTATTTCTATAAAAAGAAGTGTATCCTTGTGGTTGGTATTTGTCATTATAGAAATGCTGAAGTCATAAGAAGTAATAAAATTACAGGTACATGTGGCATTAAAAAATTACCAACACAATGTTTACTAAAAGAATATTAATATTTTTATATCTGCATAAGTTCCATTACTTTAATTTGGAACTCTCTATCCTCCTTCCATTAAAGACACTTGATGTAATGGAAAAAACACTCTGTAGTCTGACAAATTGGGTTTGAGTCCTTTCTCTGGTATTTATTTCTATTGTGATCATGGGCAAATCACTTAAATTCCTCTGAGCCTTTTTTCCTCATCTTTATAAGGTACTATAAAGGTTTATACAAGTGTATTATTTTATCAAGGCTCATAAAATGCGTAAAATACTCAGGATATTTGATTTAGAAATAATAGTATGTTACTTACGAGAAGTAGAACATCTGAGAAATGAATTTTCTTTTTGGATCTAGATATGCAGATCGTGCAAAGCAAATTAAATGCAATGCTGTTATCAATGAGGACCCCAATGCCAAACTGGTCCGTGAATTAAAGGAGGAGGTGACACGGCTCAAGGACCTTCTTCGTGCTCAGGGGCTGGGAGATATTATTGATAGTAAGTGAATTAAGGATCAACAGAATCTAATGTTTTCTTCTTCGGGGTTCTTATATTTGAAATAAACTTCAATTTAAGGAACTTGATGAAGCTACACAGTAGTGGAAAATTTTTTTTTTTCCTTTAAAAACCCAAGGAAAATGATCTCTGGATTCCTTTATGTAGTATATACCAGGCTATCCATTTAAACTCATGAAATGAGTTTCTAAAACATGAATATGTCACCACTTATATTTTTATTAGACTTCTGTTTTACATCAGCAATGAAGTTTATTTGTAATGTTAAACTTATTATCACTAAGAAATCAATCACATCATTAAAATGTTACCTGAAGTTCTTGTTTTATGGGTTACTCTGAATTGGTGTAATGGCAGTAATAGATGCGTAAGAAACCTCCCATTCAAGTCTACTTTCAGATAAGATTCCTCCTCCTGTAAAATTATTGACTGTCCCCTGCTTCCTATGAATAATATATGAAGGGGAAGAGTCCAATTTATCCCATCCAAGTGCTAACCAGGCCCGACCCTGCTTAGCTTCCAATATCAGACGAGATCGGGCGTGTTCAGGGTGGTATGGCCGTAGACCCAATTTCTATCAAGTTCAGGAATTAGACTTCTAGAGAGTATTGTTTTACAATGTGGTCTTAAAATACATCTTTTAAAAATCTCAGTAATCTGCCTATATAATGGTTTAATCAGAAGTTCTCTTAAGTGAGTTCAAGAGATTTTTCAAATAGAATAGGATATGGTAGAATATGGATTTGTTTAATAAATGACATTTTTATTTTTTGAGTGTAAAAGTAATATTATATTCCTTGAAATTCTAATAAGATTTTCAAGGCCTCTTCTGGCTTAGTTCTTACTGATTAGAAGCTGAGTTTAGATGAATACAGTTTTATAAAAATGACAATATATTCTAAATGTTAACTTTTCTATCTTTCCAAATGCCAAATACTGCTCTGTTCCCTATTTGTGTCACTGCTGAACCTAAACTTTGACCCTTCTCGTATTTTCCCTCCTGCTTACCTTCAGTTGATCCGTTGATCGATGATTACTCTGGAAGTGGAGGCAAATGTGTGTATTTCGTGTATTGGTTATTTCCAGTACTCTGACTTGCTAACTTGCCTCTGCTGGATCAGCCTTAAAATGAGCTTTGCATGCTAGCAATCCTAACAGGGAAATCCCAGACAGAGCCAAGTGTAGAATCAGAAATGATCCTATTTTTGCCCTTCTTCATTTAGCAATGCCGTCTTCACTGAACTTCAGTTAATGGCTTGAGTGAAGTTGAGAGGCTTAAGAATCTCTTGTTGCTTCTGCTCTTCAGTTTTCCCCCATGTGATGATTAAATTACATCCCAAATCGTAGATGATGATAACAATGATAACAATTAACATTTATTGAGTGTTTATAATGTACCAGGCCCCGTTTTAGGCAACTTGAATACATTATCTCTTTTAATATTGTTAATGACTTTAAAAGTTCCGTTATGGTTTTTTTTTACCACTAGCCTGGGTGGTTTGCTTGTCTGAGATCCCACAGTTTCTATAATATGTGGTTGGGTTGGGTGGTATGTATGGGAGCCCTTGCTTTTGATCATTATTACAGTAACACTTGTTTTTCTGCCTCTTGAATTGCTCCCTTCAGGGTCTGATTATTTAATATAAAAATCCTTTTTACTTAGCATTGTAAATCTGAGGCTTTGTATACATAATGAAAAACAATTGAGTTGGCCAAACTGTGATTGAGGAGCTCTGCAAATGTTGGGCTAACACTCGCCTGTGCTTATGCTAAGTTGGTTTTATTTATATCTTGGGCCTCAGCTAAGTTGGTTTTATTCATATCTTGGGCCTCAGCTTACCTGATGGTTGGATAAACATTTTTCCCTCTTTTTGTAAATTACTAATTAAATTTTTTAAAAACCAAGGGTCTAAAATGTGCTTGAAATGAGGAGAGTTTATAAAGGATCATGTGAACCTCATTATTCTCTCCCTATATCCCATTAAGTTGATGAGGAAATAATTTCTTACCCTTTTAAGGTAATTCATCAAGGAATTGTTATCTTGAAGAATCTTGATTTCAAGGTTAATTTTTAGATTCTTAGTGATTTATTTTTACAGAAAGGCATGTAAGGAGGCTTCGTAGACAGTGAGGAAATACATGGGAGAAACCAAATATAGGCTGGCTGTTGTTAGAAGGTTAGGCCTTGAAGGCATTACAATATCCTAATACAGAAGTGCCTCTTGGACTGGAACAGCTCTGTCTGAGATTTCCAAAGCTGAACAATACTGGTGTGGAAAAGATGCCTTCTTGTTCTTGCAGTTGTGCTCAAGGTGCCCCTACAAGCTTGTTGCCTACCTCTTTTCTGAGCAGCTGTGGCATTTCCTGAAAAACCATGCATGACCAAGTTTTAATTCTGTATCTGTGAAGAAAAGCAGTCTTGACTTCTTCTCAACTGCCATTTTATTTACTTCTCTTAATTCCTTTTAGGGTTTGCATGTGTCCATGGGACCTTTTAAACTCCATCCATCCTGGTCTTTCCCACCTGCTGCTATTACCTGGTGGCTAACTTTTTGCACCACTTCCTATTCGCTTTTTAAAACATGCCTCTTTGCTTGTTTCCCTATGTTCTGTATCTGCAGATGGTGGTTTTCAAACTGTCTTGAAGCAACCACTGGTTTTAAGGGGCTTCAAACCCTGGCTTCCATTAAATATTAGAGATGAGTAGACCCAGAGAGAATTAATATGTATATATACTCAGCTCCTTTAAGGAAAACTTAGTTTTGATACGAATTCTAAGCTATTGCTTAGATATTCTCAAATTTAAAAATGAGCTGATTTGAAAATTGGAATGCGCCAATATCACTGGACTCTACTTAAGGATGACTACTGAAAGTACAAACAATAAATTCATTAATTTGTTGTTTGTGGCTTTTTTACCAATAGTAAGTTTAAAAGTAAAAGTTACAGGAAATATAAATATGTCCTGAAAACTTGTATTTCATACTAAGAAACAGGCTTACCAGTAACCCATGATTGCACTGTTAGGTAAAGTAAGGGCCTCACTTAAATTAGCAAATAATCAGATTTATTTTTTGCTTGTTCTGTAGATGAATGGAAAATACACTAAAACTCATTAATTTGCTAGTTCTTCCCCATTGAGGCAGTCAGTTGGTCCTGATCTCTTAACCAGGGCTTGCACAAAATTCCTGTCATTTCTATAATTACCTCTCCTTTTTATTTAAGGCATATTTTAAAAATCCTTTTAGCATGTTGAAATGTTGTTACACAAAGGACACTACTGAGTGCTTAGATTTTTGTTTTAACTATAACATTTTCTTGGAAATTTTTACTGAATTTCATAGAACACTGAGCCAGGCTGATATGGATTATTATTGATAAAGAAATGATCATTGTTTTTCCCTTACTATTACAAACTACTGGAATTTAAGAGTAGTGTAAATCTGAAGGCGTTGTAGACTTGGAACAATAGAAAGAATAGAAGGAATATAGCTGGGTGCAGTGGCTCATGCCTGTAATCCTCGCACTTCCGGAGGCTTAAGTAGGAGGATCACTTGAGGCCAGGAGTTAAGTCCAGCCTGAGCAGCATAGTGAGACCTCCATCTCTACAGAAAATAGAAAAATTAGCCAGGTGTGATGGTGGCACATGCCTGTAGTCCCAGCTGCTGGGGAGGCTGAGGCAGGAGGATCACTTGAGCTCAGGAGTTTGAGGTTGCTGTGAGCCACTGTATTCTAGCCCAGGCAACAGAATGAGACCCTGTCCCAAGAAAAAAGAAAAACTAGAAGGAATGTAGTTTGGGTGTTTAGGGAGACTGCCTGAGCAGCATCCTGTAAGGCTCCGGTTATCTCCTACCAGATACATTGTTAACCTGTATTGGAATTTTTAAGTTTCTAAATGTGGAAATGACTCTTAACCTCTAGCATACCATTATTAAACAGACATGTTTTAGAACTGCCATCTAAAACAATTATAATCTGTCTTTGTATTATAGTGTGTCTTTGTCTTGGCGCTTCAATGCTGTCCTTTCTTACACCGATGTTCCTTCCTGTCTTTTTTTCTTCCTCTGCTCCTTTCCCTCTTTCCTACTTTTTCTGCCTTCCCTTTTTTCTGTCTCCCAGATCTGAAAGATTTTCAGAACAATAAGCATAGGTACTTGCTAGCCTCTGAGAATCAACGCCCTGGCCATTTTTCCACAGCATCCATGGGGTCCCTCACTTCGTCCCCATCTTCCTGCTCACTGAGTAGTCAAGTGGGCTTGACGTCTGTGACCAGTATTCAAGAGAGGATCATGTCTACACCTGGAGGAGAGGAAGCCATTGAACGTCTAAAGGTAAGTAATAGTTCAGACTGGATGCCAGGTATTCTGTATAGCTCCACAAGGCAGAACTAGGATTAAAATCACTGAGATTTTGGCTCAACATATGGAGAACTTCCTAACTCTTATAGGTGTACTGAAAAAGAAATTTTCTGCTTTATAAGTCAATTGATTTCTTTTCACCAGAATGCTTGAGTCTGACATGGCCGGGCCTGGATGGGACAGATGCATAGAGAGATCATAGGTTGGCCATGCAGAGTAACTGATTAATAGATATGTGTGTTAATTCTGCGGTAGTTTATAAGTCACAGTGAAATGTTTAGCTAGAAATTTAGTTGGAAATAATTAGTTAGAAACATTTGGTTTCATTTGAAGATGGGATTCTTTATAGGGCCATACTTCTGTTAGTAAATTAAATATACAACTAAAAGAAAGTTTGAATGTTTGAACTATTCCAGGTTTATTCAGATACACATTAAATTATATCTTCTGGATATACCTTGACACTCTATGATTACTGTGTAGGAAGGGCTGTCTCCTCCTGTGCTGGTGCACATGGGGTCCCAGGGCCATAGTGCTGCATGTATGCAGATCCACCTGCCTGTAGCACCCAGCTTTGCTGTTGGAGGTTTTTCCTAGCCTGTTGCTGGCTCTGCCAGGTTCTGTCTTGTCTCTTTCCATGAATATGAAAGTTATGAGCAGCAAAGCCTTCTGACTCATAACTTCTTCCCTTCCTCCTCAGTGCCTACGTTGAGTAGACAGTTGTTGCCTGTGGTGCTGTGCAGGAATCCTACCATCCATCAGATGACTGTGACAGCATCATATGCTTTGAGGCAAATGTTTTTTATTCCGCTGCTAGTCATCTCCAGGATGATAGTTTGACCCATACCTCCTGGCCTTTGTATTCGAGAGTGCCAGCGTAAGAGACACAAGGAAGGCAAAGACACTTTTTTTTTTTTTTTTTAAGAGATAGGGTCTCACACTGTCACTGAGGCTGGAGTGCAGTGGCGCAATCATAGGTCACTGCAGCTTCAAACTCCTCGGCTCAAATGAAGCAATCCTTCTTCCTCAGCCTCTGGAATAGCTAGGATTGTAGTCGTGAGCCTCTGTGCCTGGCAAAAGACACTTTTTAAGGATCTGGGAAGTTGTAGTCATGCAGCCAGCCCATGGTCCTCTCCATGTTCGCTCAGTATCCATCTCAACTGCTGCTCATTGAAGGCAATTGAGAACAGTGACACTCTGACAAATGCAATGGTTGAAAAGCTTGCTGAACCTCTGCAAGTGAATTAAACTTGATAATTGGAGATGTCAGGTGCTTTTCATTTTGATTTTCTGGCGAGGCTGAAAAGATTTTATATGAAGAATGGGTTTCTGCTTTTTCTTTCTTAATGAGCCTATCTTTTCCCTTGGCATTTTACTCCAAAAATACTGTACTTTAGAAAGAGGAAAAATTATCTTGTTTCTTTCTTCAGAACATGTTAGTAGAAAGTGAGTGAAGTTCTGCAACACCTGGCAAAGAAAAGAGGGAGCGAGACATCTTTCTGTTAAATATTGCATGCTGTGGTGTAATTTTTGCTTTTGGTAAAATTGACTTTGAAATGTTACTAAAGACCTTAGTGAAGGTGTGTGGTTAAGGCTTCATTCACAGATTTTCTCACGATAGGTGTCGGTGACCATGTTGTGTACAGAGCTCTATTTAGAGTCAGGGTGGGAGATAGGGAGCTCCGTGGGAATGAGAAGTGAAACCTCCCACATATTGAGTATTTAATAGAAAATATTCTTTTTCTTGGGGATTTTGAATCTTACTATTAATATTTGTTTATTAAAGCTTTAGTGCACAAATGAGATTACCCTTTCCTTTGACATTCATCTTGGTGTAAAGGAGAAATTTCTCCCTAACTGGCAAGTGGACCAACTGAAAATAACATCAAATGTTAGGAGTCAAGGCATTAACCTGGCTTTTTAAGAATTAGGTCACTCAGTGTCTTCCAAATAGTTTCTAGGGAATCACATTGTCATTATTCAGGGAGCTCTCCCTCAACTTCCCTACTTCCTACTAAAAACTTACTATTTTAACCAGAAAATAAATTCCTCTGTTTTAATTCTTCTTTACACCAACATAAGTGAAATCTTTTATTTTCCCTAGCTTTACTCTAGAAAGAAAACAGACTCTTTACAGTTTTGTGCCGTTTTCAGTTTTTAAAGCAGTGCGGTAGTTCACTAAAGCACCGAACGCCTTTGTTCTGCTCTTATTTTGTGAATGGTGAGAATTCCATTAGGGCAGACCTGCATTTTAATGCTGCAGGCAGATAACATTTTGTATCCACAGTGTAGGGTAGTGGTTGTACGACAGAAACGCTTGAGAATGTCTAGGAGCTGGGTTCCTAAGGCATGACAGTGCAGGAGAAAGATACTGTAATGGAAGACAGCAATAGAGGACGTGCATTAATTTTCCTAATATTTTATTCCCCTTTGCTTCTCTTTATTTTTGACTTAAGAAAAGATCAGTTGGTAGGATACTATTTTTACACAGTGTTGCTGCTGCTTTGTTCATTGAATAGCCAATTTCCATATGTAAAACACCCTGTTACACCATCATAAATATGGTCTCTTAGGGTGAGTTCTACAGTTGCCTCAAAATAGCTTTTTTTTTTTTCTTCTTTTCTTTCTTTTTTTTTTGAGACAGAGTCTCACTCTGTTGCCTGGGCTAGAGTGCCGTGGCATCAGCCTAGTTCATAGCAACCTCAAACTCCTGGGCTCATGCGATCCTCCTGCCTCAGCCTCCCGAGTAGCTGGGACTACAGGCATGCGCCACCATGCCTGGCTAATTTTTCTACATATATTTTTAGTTGGCCAATTAATTTCTTTCTATTTTTAGTAGAGACGGGGTCTCGCTCTTGCTCAGGCTGGTTTCAAACTTCTGACCTTGAGTGATCCTCCCGCCTCTGCCTCCCAGAGTGCTAGGATTACAGGTGTGAGCCACCGCGCCCGGCCAAGATAGCCTTAATATGGCCAGATAAACCTCTGCTCTGAAATTATCTTTCTCTGAAGGTAATCAACAAAGAAAATAAATATATTTTTTCTCTTTTTCACACAGGAAAAAATATTTTAAAAATACCTCGTGCATTAGTTTGTATTCCGTAAACAATATAAGTAGTTTGTGGGCCACACTGTAAGTTCTGGTCCAGATGCTTTGGTTTGGTCAGGTGTCTCCTGTTGTCCTGTTCTTTGTTTTCAAAGTCTTCACTTTGAGATTATGATGGTTTCTACCCAGCTATCTTTAATAAGCCTTAAAATCTCATAGGTTATGGTGTCAGCTTGTCTTCTACTTGCCCATTTAGAGTCGTAAGCAGAAGCGTTTAACGCCACTGTTAGTTGTTGCATAACATTTCTGGTGCTTTGTAGACACACTATTGACCACTTGGTACCAGGCACACTTCCTTTCCTGGCCTTCTCACTCCTTGCCGTAGGTACATGCGTTAGTCTTGGTTGCAGTCCCTCCAGCATGGCGTGTTGGTTCCCCGCTTGGCTGTGGAGTGGCACGTGCACTGTGCGGTAATCATCCCTCCTGAGCACTGTGTAGCAATGCCATTCGGGTAGCTGTTGTAGCCTTTCAGCCTGTGTGTGCTGAGGGTTAATGAGAGCCAATTCAGGTGGTTTTTTTTTTTCTTCTTACCTTCCCCGCTCCCACCGTAGCCTTGTTCTAGCTTCTCCCACTTTGTAACTGGCTCTGCTCTTTTCTGAAAGAGTACCTCCCTACATGGCTGCCTGTATATAAACCTTACTGATGCCCATGCTCTTTCTAACTTTTACCTGTTTTGCTCTTTGTCTAGCTTTTGTGGTAGTTGTTCTTTTGTTATTTTTTTTTAATCATGCTCTCATATTTGTTTCTCCTGACTCCTGTGCTTTGCTTTTGCAGCTGCTGCCTCTAGTCTTTACTCTTGGTTTTTTTATGTGCTCCCTTGTCTTTGGTATATTATTTTGTTTTGAGGTAACATCCAATTATGGTATTATTCTGGAAGCCTAAGAGTTCCAGGAAACCAAACACCAGACATGTTGGGGTTTATTGTATTACACTTCTTACAAGTTCTTTACTTTTTTTTTTTCTTTCTTTGACTTTCTTTTTTTTTTTAGAGACAGTCTTGGTTTATCACCCAGGTTGGAGTGTAGTGTCATGATCATAGCTTACTGTAACCTCGAACTCCTGGGCTCAAGTGATTGAGTGAGCCTCCTGCCTCAGCCACCTGAGTAGCTGGGACTATAGGCACATATTACCATGCCCAGCTAATTTTTATATGTAGGGGATCTGGCTGTGTTGTCCAGGTTGGTCTTGAACTCTTGGCCTCAAGCATTCCTCTCACCATAGCCTCTTAAAGTGCTAGGATTACAGGTGTGAGCTACTGCACCCAGCCACAAGTTCTTTCTATGTATATAATTGTGTGTGGAGATCACAGAGGCTTCTTATAATGATCTGGTTTTTTTTAGGGACAGGGTCTCACTCTGTCACCCAGGTGGGAGTGAAGTGGTGCCATCATAGCTCACTGCAGCCTCAAACTCCTGGGCTCAAGTGATCCTCTTGCTTCAGCCTGACAAGTACCTAGGACTCCAGGTGTGCACCACCACACCTAGCTAATTTTTTTTTAAAAAAATTTTGTAATGTTATTTATTTTTTGGTCTCACTGTGTTGCCCAGACTGGTCTTGAACTCCTGGCCTCAAGTGATCATCCTGTCTTGGCCTCCCAAAGTGCTAGGATTACAGGTGTGAGCCACCACGCCTGGCCTGACCTATTATGAGAATCATACAGTGAACTATTTTGTGAACTCTAATACTTATCCTTGTTAATCACTGTCATCATTACTGCAATCATTTCATCATCATTATCCGAATTTCTGATTTCATGACCAGCATTTTATCCTGCTTTTGCATAAACTCGTACCTGTTTTTGGTATTCCTTTAACCTTCATTCTTTGCCTAGTCAGTTCCTACTTCATTCCTCTGTCTGGGCATCACTCACTCCCGATTCACCTTCCAGAGACTTGTGAATACTCTAGTTCCAAGCACTTTGCACGCTATTCTGTTACCTCTTGCCTCAATCCTCAAACATGCTACTCTAGCAACATGATTTTTCCTGGAAAACTCCAGGCACTTTCCTACCTATTACCCCACATACCCACAAGGCAGCCCCTGCTTTTCCTTTGTCTCTGCTCGCATGTAAATAACCTGGTCAGTGAGGCCTGTCCTGACAGCTTCACTTCAGATTGCTCCTTCATCTGCTCTTCCCCCTGCATTCTTTGCCTTCCTTGCTTTATTTTTCTTTGAAGTACTTACCACTGTCTGACATACTGTGTACTTATTGATTAAAATTGATTATTTTGTTTGCCTCACTAGAATGTAAGTCTCATGAAGGCAGGGATTTTGTTCCCTGCCGTATCCCTAGATGCCTAGAACAGGGCTTGATATATAAGGGGTTATATATATAATTATTGAATGAATAAATCATCAGTTACTGCTCTCTCTCCCCAATATAGTAAGCTCCTTCAGAACGGAAGCATGTTTTAGTTACTGTATTTATATAATACAATAAAGAGCAAGTGATTGGTCAAATTGTCATTTCAGTAGCTGTGTGCCTTCAGATGAGGTTCAGTAATAAACCTTTTTATGTTGTGTTTAAGAGTGTACTGTGTTACGGTGAAATTATGGTAAAGTAAGAGCAGTGAATCTCTTTGGGGCCTTTATTCTTTTATAAAAGTGGTTGTCAGAAAAGTGTCTTGCGCTTTGAGATGTTAATATTACCCTTCCTCTCCGTACACACACACACATGTAGACTCACTGTTAAGGTATTTTTATTACAACTTAGAGGATTTATATGTCTGGGGCTAGTTTAATTTTAGACCTAGTCTTTATGATTCTTACCTTACATATTAAAAAAAAAAAAAAAAACCTCATCACATTAGATTCTGCCTTTGGTCCTCAAAGGGCATAATCTGATTTTGCTTTCCTTCCTAGACATGGTATGTTAGGTTATAAGAGTCCAGCCACTTTAACTGTGTACTTTCTTCCTTAGGAATCGGAGAAGATCATTGCTGAATTGAATGAAACCTGGGAAGAGAAACTTCGTAAAACAGAGGCTATCAGAATGGAGAGGTCAGGAGGTTAAAATCTGGGAATGTTTCTAAGTAGGGAATTTGGATTACTTATATAATAAAAGATGAAATCAAAGTTAAAAACAATCTGCCCTCCTAAAACATGAAGCAAAAAATAAACCTGGCTGAGGAGTTATGGCCAGTTGAATTTACACTTGAAGTAAAATCCACATATTTAAATATTCTTGAGAAGTCATGTGCTTAATAGTTACCATTCTACATGTTGCTAGGGATCCACAAAAACTGGAACATACTAGGCTGGGCGCAGTGGCTCTCACCTCTAATCCTGGCACTTTGGGAGGGTGAGGAGGGAGGATTCCTTGAAGCCAGGATTTTGAGATCAGCCTGAGCAAGAGTGAGACACCGTCTCTGCAGAAAATGGAAAACTTAGCTAGGCATGGTAGCATACACCTGTAGTCCCAGCTGCTCAGGAATTTGAGGTTGCACAGAGCTATGATAAGGTCACTGTACTCCAGCCTGGGCAACAGAGTGAGACCCTGTCTCAAAAAAAAAAAAAGAAAGAAAGAAAAGAAAAGAAAAAGAAAAGAAAAGAGCATATTGAAAGATAGTGTTTTTTATTTGCAAAAAGTAGACTGCGTTTAATAAAGGGCGAAATCCAAATAGCTATTCTGATTATTATCTTTCAGGGTTATCTTCTATAGAATCTCTTTGGTAAGAGGTGAAGTAGTTTGGATTGTAAACTTTAAAAATCCCTATTCTATTTTAACCTCTATCAATTCTCTATCCTGAAGATGTGCGTAACTCAAAATGATACTTTGCTATTGAAATAAATATACATTTTTAAAATGTCAGTTCTTATCTTCCCCCTCCATGGAGGATGAGGCAGAGGTGAATTCTAATGTATTGATATAGTAAATGTAGCAATCAATTAGAATTTCCTTATTTATTATAGACATTTTAAGCTAGAATTATTAAACCAAAATGATGGTGGGCATGAGAACATTTGAGAAAATCACAATTTATAGACCATACTCCATAAAGCAAAATTACTTTCTGGTTGCTTTATTCTGAAGAAATGGGGGTTTTTAATGTTTTTTGGATTTTTTTTTTTTAATTTTTAAATTAGACAGGGTCTTGCTCTGTTTCCCAGGCTAGAGTGCAGTGATGTCATCATAGCTCTCTGCAACCTCAGACTCCTGGGCTCAAGTGTTCTTCCTGCCGTAGCTTCCCAAGTAGGGAAGGTGCCTCCCACCACGATCAGCTAATTTTTTCTATTTTTTGTAGAGATAGGGTCTTGCTGTGTTGCTCAGACTGGTCTTGAACTCCTGGCCTCAAGTGATCCTCCCACCTCAGCCTCCCAAAGTGCTAGGATTACAGGCATGAGCCATCACGCCCAGCCTAAGAAATGGTTCTTTGAGTTGGATGTATACATTTAAGGAGTATCCTCCGCTTTTTTATATTAACAGCACATGTTATTTATGAATTATTGTGTGTCTTCAAAATTAGATGAGACAAAATTCTTATCTGGGTGAATATAACTTTATCTAACATAGAGTAATTTATTTTGAATCTTCTGTTTCTCTTAAAAATAATTTCTTATTAATGATGAGATAAGCACACTATTTCATGTTTGCATTACTGACTTTAGATTTGGCCAACTCTTTTTGCATTGTGTGCTTTATTTTCCAATTCATATTAGACTGATTTAATTGACATTTGGGTATTGGTATTCTGAGGTACTTGTTTTTTTCTAGAGAGGCCTTGTTGGCTGAGATGGGAGTTGCCATTCGGGAAGATGGAGGAACCCTAGGGGTTTTCTCACCTAAAAAGGTAAGGAAGCAATGTTGAGAAACTCAACCAAAGAGAGACATTTTCCGTTTCTCATAGTTACTGGGACACCTCATGTCTTTCAGGGCTGGCCTTTTCCCCTCCCTCCTTTAACAAATCTTGATACTTGGCTTATTTCAGATATTTCTGATCCCTTCTTACAGTGTAGTCTTGTAGTACAAAGGCAGCATATTTCTGTATGCTGCCTATCTTGTTTACTGTTTACAAAAGAAAAAAACCTAAGGCAGTAAATCTGTAACTTTTGGCCATGATTCAGTTTGTTTAGTCATCTTCATTGTTGTTTTCTCTTAAATTTCCAACCTAACCCAGCATTCCTTGCTTCAGTTTTGGCTACTCTTTCTGTGTAGGTTTTCTCACAGAAGTCATTTACCTTGCTTTATAACTTCTTGGAACCAATTTCAGCTGTTCAGGTTTGTGTAGAATGATGCTGTTTCCATTTGCTTCTGTAATTTGTGTTATAGATCACCAGTGTACTGAGCAAAGCAATTCCTTTCCTTATCCTTCTAGACTCCTTTACTCCCTTCTGTTTGTTTTTTGAAAAATGACTCCAACAGTCATTTACCTTCCTTCTTACATAATCATAGTTGTAAGTAGTTAGGTACCTTTTAGCTAATTAGAATAGTAAGGGTTTTTTGTTTTGTATTTTAGTAAGTTGCAACGTGGTTATTGTTGGATACTGGAAAACTGTTAGCAAATGATTATTTTGTGTGCTTATTTATATGACAATGATAGAACATATACTGATGTACAAAGCATGTATTTTATGCCACTAAAAAATGGTTCTTCATTTCAAATGGCCTCAAATTGGCCATTGGAGACTTATACATCTTCATGCCTTAAGTTCTGATGATCTCTCTAGGTTAGGATACAAGGGATGGGGAGTTTTGAATTGGTACTTTTGTTTTATGTAATAGGAAATATTCCTGTGGTTTTGCTAGGATTCTTTTGATTAGGTTTTTCTATCATGATCACATAATAACATTTTAAAAAATTCCATTGTGATATTTTGAACAGAAAAGATTGATTTAAAGACATTTTAGATATATATTATAAAACTGGAACACTGAGTGTTTTATATGTTTATATCATGAAAGGGCAGTGATTTTTAGTTTCATCATTTTCCCTTCAGTAAGACATGTATTTAATCAGGTATGTTTGGCTGTAGAGATTTTAGCAATTATAGTTTCGATAGAATTTAAATTGTGCCTGTGCCTGTATCTAAAAGTATTTTATAGCATCTTTTAGTGTTAAAAACTGGAAAAATATTTTATAACAACTTGTGAAAATATTAGGACATTTAATATGAATCATAAATAACTTGAATATAAACAGCATGGAATTCCAAACTGAGCTTTCTACTTCCAAAGCTTTTTCTTATTTTACTTTTTCCCATCTTGCTTTAACTTTCTAGACTTCCTTAGGAAAGGAAGAAGTATAACAGTGGCCATATCCAAACAAGTTTAGAACCTGTTTCTGAGATTTAATTTTTTTTAGGTCACCATTAGGATGGACTGTAAAGAATGCTGCCCACAGAAGGTTTTCACTTTCTCAAACCAGTCAAGTTCTTAAACTATAAAGGTGGATGCTAGTTGAGAAGATGTAGAGGTTTTTCTAATTTCTTTTTAATCATCTTTTGTAATCCCTTTTCTTAACCCCCTCATTTGACTCTTTTTTCATTTTTCCATATTTGCTGGCACTGTCTTGAGTAGATTTTGGCCCCAAGACCATGTGACTTATTTTTGGATTCCAGTGGGGTATTTTCACCAAAGAAGGTTGGTTTTTTTAAAAAAGATTTTAGAAATATTAGAGTTTGGTGAAGAAGATTTTTAGAAAATGTTTGTATTATTGAATGTCAGTAATTTTAATTTTTTCTTTAAGGTAAAGGATAATAAACTAAAGACAATAACTGGGACCATGGAAGAACTGATGGAAATTGTAGAGGGAAATGGCAGAGGGTGTGGGGACATTGTAATAAAAGTAAATGGAAAATTAAATCTTTCTTGAGATTTTTGCCCAGGCATTTACAAAAATTAACGCATCCAGAGAATCAGCCTGTTCTAATTTTTCCTTTGTACTTTGACCTTATCAAGAATTGGGTCTCTTTTTTTATCCCAGACTCATATTTTTAAGTAGAATGTATTAGTGCAGGTTGGGGAGGCCTGAATAGAATGTTTTCTCTTTACTATGAAACTGTGACTAGGAGTAAAAGATATCCCTCTTTGGGCAGTGTAGGGAATTGGAGAAGCCTGACCTGTAAGCCCCTGTTGTTGCCACAGCCCTCTCATGGTGCCTTGCTCTGAATTCATAATCTGTGTATCCTTTTTCAGACCCCACATCTTGTTAACCTCAATGAAGACCCACTAATGTCTGAGTGCCTGCTTTATTACATCAAAGATGGAATTACAAGGTATATTGGTTTCTTGTTTTGGTCACTTAAATTATTTTTTTTCCTCTTAGATGATTGAATAACTTAAGGGAAATTGTTTGTTGTAGATTTGTTATTTTTCCTGTCTTAAGTAGTTAAGAACTATTCTCTCCACTCTTTCCAGATATGTAAATGTTTTAGTCAACTGAGCCAGTTAATGTACTTTTTCTCTAAAAGACCCTAAATAAATTTTTTCCTTTTAACAACTTAAATGAATTCATTAGGGAGTTTATTTCACTCATGTCTTTTTATAATGCTGTATGAGTTACGTTGGTGAGCTATTGCTCCTTGGTTTCTTACTCTGATGTAGGGAGGCTGATCATATATGAGAATAGAATTTGCAGTAGAAAGCTTCTGATACAAAAAGGCAATACCTTTTTTGTATGTACCAAAGGATGTTCTTTGGGAGAAAGAGAGTCATTGTTTATAGTGCTTTTTGTGTCTGAATTTCCCTGGGAAACACTTTCTCTTGTGTTCAGGGTTGGCCAAGCAGATGCTGAGCGGCGCCAGGACATAGTGCTGAGCGGGGCTCACATTAAAGAAGAGCACTGCATCTTCCGGAGCGAGAGAAGCAACAGCGGTGAAGGTAAGAGTTCCCCATTTGAGCTACTCCAACAACTTTTTCGTTCTATATTATGAGAAATCTTTCAGGCTTGCTATTCCTCGTACTCTGTCAGTGGTACTTTCTTGTACAATCTAATATGGAAAAATGGAGAACCCTGGGCTGCTTACAAATGCAGGGATGGACATAGCTACTTTGCATGAAAATAGCCTGGACAAAAGGAGCCCTTTTGTTACTGCCAAGAACTGAGCAGGACGTAGGCAGTTAGGCTTGGTCTTGAATGTTAATTGTTTAGTAGAAAAGTAAGAAAAGAGCAAATATCCTGGGTAATAGGAGATTCGAAGGACCTTAAGTCTTAACACAATAGAATTTATTTTTATCAAAAAGGGAAGAGAAAGTAAATCTTGATTTTTGCCTGGGTTATTAACAAGACAATAGCAATCTAATGGTATTCTTGTGTAATATAATTCACTTCTTCCTTAATAAAAATATTAGCTTTTTAATCGTCAGTTTTTTGTTAAGATTTTTTTGTTAAGATTTCTCATGGTTTTCAGTTTTATTGATCGAACTGTCAGACATCACCAAAAGTAATAATTCCTATCTTCTTCTAGGGTTTCTCAAATTCAATTAAATATTTCTATCTTTGTTACCATGAATTCTGACAGTCAACAGCTTTCCATTATTTGGTGCCAGTGGTTCGTGATGATAACAGTAGTCTGTGTTCCCCTTAGTTATCGTGACTCTAGAGCCCTGTGAGCGCTCAGAAACCTACGTAAATGGCAAGAGGGTGGCCCAGCCTGTTCAGCTGCGCTCAGGTGAGACTGGGAGGGGTTTGATATCTTCAGCAATGTGCACATGGCTTGTGTGAACAACTTTTTGATGCTTTATTTAAAGCCTGAAGTGATAGCATTAGGATTTTTGTTTTTATAAAACTCCAAAAGCTATCTTTTTTGCATTAGGGAGAGTAAGATTACTAAGCCAGATACTACACATTTAAAAAATGATTTCTTAATCCTATTCTTGTTTTGTGCTAGGAAACCGTATCATCATGGGTAAAAACCATGTTTTCCGTTTTAACCACCCTGAGCAAGCACGAGCTGAACGGGAAAAAACTCCTTCTGCTGAAACGCCTTCTGAGCCTGTGGACTGGACGTTTGCTCAGAGAGAGCTTCTGGAAAAACAAGGAATTGATATGAAACAGGAGATGGAGAAAAGGTAATAACACAAATATTATGCAGCCCACATGACTGTCTCTTCTTTTAAACATATATCAACATTCATGAAACAGCTCAGTGACTGACATCTCAGTTTACTCTTTTTGTTTCTTTTTTTTCTTCTAGGCTACAGGAAATGGAGATATTATACAAAAAAGAAAAGGAAGAAGCAGATCTTCTTTTGGAGCAGCAGAGACTGGTAGGAGTCCATCCTGAGTCTGTTACCTGTTAGGAAAGGGCAGCTTATTCCTATACCTTCCCTGTGGCACAGATGAGCACTTGCCCAAATTGCTTCTCTCGTTGATACCACATGCTAGTCTTTCATTTCCTTAATGGAGAAAGAACTTAAATTTCCTGGTAGCCTTAGCCTGAAAAACTGTCCATACAGGTACTATTTTGTGCCTTTTATATCTTAAAGTCAAATCTTTACTTTTGTCACAACCAAGTACTTTTTGAGAAAATAGAGCTTTTCTAGTAGCCTTTGCCTCTTTATAGTGGTCTTGGAATTTGCATCAGTGGTGGTTCTTTTAATAATAATTACTCTGAATATTGAATTTGATGGGAGTTTGCCTTGGTTTTGTTTCTGATCACCTGATAGTACTAATTCTCTGCTCTTGGGCTGACTTGGGGATTGTTCTTGTGCTGGGCGGATTTTTTTTTTTTTTTAAGTTAAATTGTGTCTAAAAGTGTTGCTGCACAGTTGCATGTGTTAATCCTTCTCTGTTCCCCTGCATGGAGTCTGAATTCTCAACAGGGTTCTCAGTGGCATGTGTGGTGGCAGTGGGAGCAGGGCTGCATAGCCAGTTCAGACGGGAGAGGAGGCCTGCTTCCTTCGGCTCAGGAGGGGGTGTGGGTGAGCAGCTGGAAAGTCAGTGTAAGATCCCAGCTATGATACTTCTGGCTTTAGCATTTTATGATGTTAATTGATTTCCCAGGTTTGATAGAAACTGAATTTCATGAATTAAAAAGTTGATCGGTTAGATTTTCATTTTTAAAGCCATCTAACTTTGGTTAACAAAGCTCTGGTTATAAGAGGCTTCTTGGCATTCATTTGATATATAAGAAAAACATATAACTAACCTTTGGGTATTGTGAATGCACTTTAGGAAGTTCTCATTTTTTAAGATTCATGGTCTTCTTTTAAGATAAGGGGGCATTAGAGAGAAAGCTGAGGCACTGGCTTCTTCCCTTAGCATAAAATACGGCATGTGAACAACAGCCTTTTGGTCATGCTCTATGCTTTGGAGAAGAGGGGGCTATTGCTAAATGTGCCAGAGAAGCCAAGGACTTGAGCAAAAGCAACCTTTTCCAGGTCAGCTCAGTTCTCAGGGTTGGCTATGGGTTAAACCAGTTAGTTTGTTATCTTGAAAATTACAGTAAACCCCCAAAAAGAATGGATTGTAAAAATAAATCAAGTGTTTGGGGCAGTGTTACAGATAGTCTCTTTAGGAGGCCTACTTGGCATTTAGTTTTTAATGAAAACAGATCTAGCTACATTGTGATTAGGGGCTTGAAAGGTTAATGACACATGAAGGAGTCTTTTATCGTAATAATGTAGTATAATCTAATAACACGCTTCTGATGATCTGTGAGAGATCAAACGAGGACAGGTGTAATTAAGCTCTATTTATTATTAACAGTAGCACCTTATGTTTGTATAGTGATTTATAATCTATAAGGAGCTTTAATATCTATCATTTGATCCTTGAAACAACTCTCTTTGGTAGATGTGTATATAAGCAAAATGTGTAATGTTACCTCCAATTTATAGTTGAGGAAACCAAGACTTAAAAAATGCTGTCCTTACATGGATACTTTGTATAAATAAAAGAGAAAAAAAATGCTGTCTTACCTAGTATCAAACACCTGATGTTATGGGTGCTAGGCTTAAACTTGGGTTTTCTGACTTGCTTCGGTATTCTGTCATTACAGTGTTGCTTCTCAACCACCTCAGTCTTGTTGAAATGTAAATGCTGATTGAGTAGGTCTGGGTTCAGACCTGAGATTCTGCATTTCTAACAAGCTTCCAGGTGTGCCAATGCTGCTGGTCCTGGGACCACACTTTTGAGTACCTAGATATAACAGAAAAAGGATATCTGGTACTCTCTATAACAAAGAATTGATGATCATTCTATGCCCTAAAATAAAGATGGTGGCCATTAAATAAACAGAAAGCAAATGTTTCTATGTCATATTTAGTTTCTAGGGACATACATAGCCTGCAGATAATGAGGTTCTGATGGTCATTTGCTCTGTGTATCTGAAAGCAAACTAGGATTTCAAGAGCAACTCCTTAAAGCAAGGAAGTTGCTTTCCTCCCAAAAATCCAGCTTTCTATCCCACTTAAATTTCTTGACCCCAAGAGGAACTGATTTCTAATACTTTAGCCTGAAGAATATGTCACTGCCAGTATTGAGTGGAAAATAACTTTTTATTACCCTGTATTGGTCAACCAACAGGTATATTTCTAATGTACCCTGTGAATAAACATTGAGAGGATACAAAGGAATTATTTTTCAGTAAACATTTAATATCTATTTTATGTAATCATTTTCACCTAATGACAGCATTAAAAGATGGATTTTAGTCAGGGTTACAGTGAGCTATAATCAGGTCGCTGTACTCTCCAGACTGGGCAACAGAGCAAGATCCTGTCTGTTAAAAAAAAATGGAATTCAGGCTCACAAGTTTTCTATCATAGTTCCCCAAATGTATCACATTTTTATGTTGCTGGGCATTCCCTTAAAGTTAGTTCTCTATTATTATATAGCTGGTCCTTTCTGTGCTTGCTTTTTTACATTCCATTTTAGGTATCTTCTCTCTTATTTGCTTAAGTTCCTTGCAGAGTCTCTTCAGGAGGCCCACTTTGCATTTGGTATTTAGTAAAAACAGAATGATCATTTAGTGACATGTGAATTGCCAGACTTCAGTAGTTTTTCCTTCCCTGTAATAAATGAATCTAAATATCTTAAAGTCTTTTTTTTTTTTTTTTTGACATGAGATAGGATTTACATCTTGGCACATAAACTTTGCATGCAGAGTTTTTAGTATCATGGTCAGTATGTGATAGGGTGATATGTTTGAACTGTAAAGAGAACATATTCTACAGAGTCAATATGGCAGTATTTTAAAAAACAAAGAAAATTATGGCCACTTGATTTGATTTTTGTTTTTTAGATTTATGTAGAATCTCTCATTTACTTATGTTTTATTTTAGAGTTTGTCTCTCAAGCATGATATTCAAGCAATGGTTAGAATATTTGTCATTTCCTAAATTAGATAATAATTCATTCAATCAAGCAATTTTAAGAGAAAAAGATAGCCAGGGAAAAAAGTGATAGTTGTCAGTTATATGGGAAGAATCAAAGGGAATTTGTTTATGTTCTATAAAACTCAGTTTACATATATTTGTAAAAAAAAAAAATCTTTTCAGGAATTGGGCATACTTTTCCCCTAATGTTTATTAATGTCATCCTTTATCACTTAAGATTAGTCATTCTGATTTTTAAAATTAAAAAGAAAAAGAAAGAATAGTTTAGGGTCTGTAAATTTAGCTTTGGTTTTTTGTTGCTAAATTTTCAAGTACATAGGGGTTGCAAATGGGTTCAGTACCAATTTAGTCAACAGAAATAATATAGATCAGTAGCAACATCTTTAAATCCAGAGGCCAAATTATTGTCATTATTGTTTTGTTTTTTATTTACTGGGCAACTCTCTATTAGAGTCAGAATATTGTCATTATTGTTTTTTTATCTTATTTTATTTTTATTTTTTATTTTTTTTGAGACGGAGTCTCACTTTGTTGCCCGGGCTAGAATGCCGTGGCGTTAGCCTAGCTCACAGCAACCTCAAACTCCTGGGCTCAAGCGATCCTTCTGCCTCAGCCTCCCAAGTAGCTGGGACTACAGGCATGCGCAACCATGCCCGACTAATTTTTTTTTTCTATATATATTTAGTCGGCCAATTAATTTCTTTCTATTATTAGTAGAGACGGGGGTCTCGCTCTTGCTCAGGCTGGTTTTGAACTCCTGACCTTGAGCAATCCACCCGCCTCGGCCTCCCAGAGTGCTAGGATTACAGGCGTGAGCCACCGTGCCCGGCTATTTCTACAG
>CAUYRT010016752.1:0-43727 GCA_963574885.1 Lepilemur ruficaudatus
CAGCTACTTGGGAGGCTGAGGCAGAAGGATTGCTTGAGCCCAGGAGTTTGAGGTTGCTGTGAGCTAAGCTGATGCCACGGCACTCACTCTAGCCCGGGCAACAGAGTGAGACTCTGTCTCAAAAAAAAAAAAAAAAAAAAATCCAAATTCCTGTACATAAGCAGAAATATAGAGCTTCTAAATGGAGGGCCCTCAGTTCTAGGCTAAGTTCTAGAGTAACTGGGATTGTTGTTTAACTACAGTTAATGATTCTAATTGTCCCATCTCTGTCAAAGACAAAGCCTTTGACCATAGTTTTAAATGTTCCAAAAACCTTGGTGCTATAAATAATAAATAAATAAACAAAATAAAATTATAAAGCAAAACCTATGAGCAATTTCAGCAAACCTTCAGGAAAGTCTTTTTCTCCCTGGGGAAAAAAAGATCCAAAACAATATGCCTGTGTATTCACCACATAACCTCATAAGGATATTTCCAAGATGACGGTTCTTAGAAATACCTGGCTTTCTTCGTTTTCCTTCTTTAAAAGGACTTTCAAAGTAGTTCTAGGAAATATCTAACCCTAACAATGTGGTTGTTAGTAGCCTCAGAGATTATAATTTTCCCTTATAAGAAACTTGGCAAAACTTTGGTGTCATTTAAACCAGCCAAAGAGCAGTATATAATAGGCAGAAAATTAAGTCACATTCAGAGAATTAAAAAGTATCTGAGACATTTCTTCAAATTAAGTCCTAGTTTGTTTTTAATCTATCCTTCCTTTAAATAAACTCATGTCCAATAACCACAATCTACAGGTAAAGAATGTCTTTAACCTAATAAAAACTAGCGTATTTTACAGCTTTTACAATATCATGGCAAAACAGGAGGAATTATTATTTTCCTATAGTGTGCATGTTAATTGTATTTGAGCCAGAATTGCAATACTATGTTAAATATTCTATTCTATTCTAGAATAGACTTTATCTAAGACGTTATATACTGATTACTACAAAAATGCAAATTCTTTTGAGGGCAAAATCCATGAAAATGATTCCATTTTTCAACCCCAGGAAGTACAACTTTTTGTTATGTTTCAACTACTTGAAATCCTCATCAGTAGATGCAAGTTTGATTTTTGGGAAATCTTATTGAGAATGTGGATAATTTAAAATATAGCTATATCTCTTTTGTCCTTAATTTAGATTTAAACCTTAATTTTGATTAAAGTCAAGAGTTATGTGTAACAATACATAAATAAAATCTCAAAGATATATGTTTAACTGAAAATGTCAGTAAACATCTACATGCAAAAATCTTCTTAATAGTTTGTCTTAATTATGGTACAATTTAAAGTGATTCACTTTATTTCTAAAACAATGTGATCTAGTAATAAATAGGCAAATCTCCTGATTAAACAAAAATAATTCTATATTTAGGTTAATTTTTATCACACTAACTGTGTTATTTATTAATAATAGAACAACACAGATTTTAAGGGATGACATACATCAAAACTGAAAATGTGTCTTAGGCATTTAATTCTAAAACAATCTTGAATTATTTCCAATCCAGAACTACATTGAAATTTTGCTTAGAATTGGAGGGTGATTTATATTTTTACTTGACATTGCCTTCATGTTGCTTATCAATTAAACACTCTTAAGGTATAATTTTTTTCATAATGATTATCATAATTACAATTAAATTTGCTTATAATTAGTAAGGAATTAATATGCTTAATAATCTTCTAAACTGTAAGATCTATGAGAATAGATCATAAATATATGTTGAATTAATGGAAGATTACATAAGTGATTGTTTATTCATATATTTCTAAGTTCTTCAAAAGAGATATAAAAGTCTCTATTAGAAGTTATTAGCAGATAGAACATAAATCGTGAAGAAAGCAAATTCAAATTCTAAAAATGAAGTCAATTCAGTTTTTATTTCATTGCTTCGTTCACTAAATTAAAAGATTTTTGTCTTTTTATTTGATAGGTTTTTTATTGGTTAAAACTAGTGAATTTTTTCAGATCATTTGGTTCATTAGCCATTTGTGTTTTCTTGAATATTCCCGATCCCACATGTTTTGAGCCTTCTTGGTTTCCAGTGAGTGTTTAACATGACACATGCATCAGTCCTCAGCTATGTTTATCAAATTACTTTATTTCTCTTGCCAAAAAGAAAAAAAAGTTATCTTGTGTGTGCATTGTAAAGTACTTTTCTTCCTTGTAAAACATGTAATTAATATTTAATTCCTAGAAATTATCATTAATTATAAATCTATTCCTTTACATGGTATTTGTTTTGCTAAATACAGTAATGACTTAGCATTTAATTACTATATTTTGCCATCAAACACTAAGAACTTCCTCAAACAACTTGTGAAGTCACTACTTTTATTTTTTGCAACTGGCAAAAATAATTAGTAATATGAAAAATACTCTTTATTTCCTTGAGTTTAAATTTCAGATGAAAGGAGTTTTAAGAGAGGTAACTCATAGAGTTATAAAAATTTAAAGTATTATAATATTTTTGTGAAAATTACTTTTGAACATGCATTTTTACTTTTTTCTAGAATATGATAGTAAATTTTCTAATACCTTTTTTGACACAGAGACAAAATAAATGTTAATAGTTATATAGTCATTACAATTACTATGTTTTCTTCATAAACATCATATTTTCTGGAAATTTCAAGGTCAGTACTGCATCTGATTTGGAAATTACAGAAATACTAGAACCATTTTTATTTTACTTTATTGAACATTACATAACAACAACAAAATAAAGGCATTTGTGCAAATAAACCATATTTTTTAACTTGAGTAGCATTATGATAGCCTGTAGAAAATTTTATCATTTTGTTCAATAATTACTTTTTAAAGTTTTGTTTACATTGCTGTGATCAATTGTCTACTAAAAATAGTTGCAATGAAAAATAAGTTCAGAATAACATTCTAAAAAACAAATTAGAACCTTACAGTCAGAAGGAATACTTTTAAAATTAAAAGTACATCAATAAAGTACTTTAAGAATTAGATTACTTAAATTTTTTTCTAAGAAAATTATAGTGGGAATATGAATTCAAAGAAAAAATAAAAATGTAAAATTTTTTACTGTTAAAAATGTGGCTTTTTAAAATGCATAATAGTGGGTATCAAATGGCTATGGTATTTAGGTTCTATTGGACATCTTTCAAAACATGGTGTAGCAGTTTTATGTAAGGATGCCAATATTATAATATGCTGAAAACTGCAAATTTTGTAACTATTTAAATTAAAGAAGAACAAGTTCAGATGTCAATTTTAAAATGGGTAAGAAGATTTCCATTCAATATATGTAAATATCCCCCATCTCGTAGGTAGAGCTAAATCCCCCATTCCCATTGAGGGTAGCCTATATTCAGTTCTTGCTTTGAAATAACAAAGTATGGAAAGGGAAAAATAACAACTTTCCAGTGGAGAAACCTGGCAAGCACTATCTTAACCAAGTGATGAAGGTTAACATGACCAGAGAGTGATGTCATGTGGATACTATGTTCCATGGTTTGATATGATGAGGCGTGCAAGTTAGAATACTTTTAATTTTAAAAGTATTCCTTCTGACTTTTTAATTAGAATGCGACTTTTAATAGAAATGCTTGGAAATAGCTTAAATGCCTACCAGTATTATAATGGATAAATAAATGATGGTATAATTGGCTAATGAGTACTATATATCAGTTAACAAGAATGAACTAAAATTGAATCATCAACAGAGTTCAATAAAAAATAATAATGTTCAATAAATAAAACAAGTTGTCAAAGATATGTACAGCGTGGTGCTATTTATTTAAAGTCAAAACATACTCAAAATAATTCTATGATTTTTTTGTGGATGCATATGTATTTAGAAAAAAATATATGCATGGGAATGTTATGCATCTACTTTGAGTGAGTGGTTCATTTTCAGTAGAGAGGAAAGAGAATTCAATTAGGGAAGGGTATTCAGAGGGTTCCAATTTACCTATAACATTTTATTTATTTTAAAATAATCTTAGTCAAATGCAAAATGTTTAAAATATATTATGATTACATTATTCTAATTATAGTTTTTAAATATTATAAGAAAAGTAAGGAAGATGGGAGTTTAGGTAGGCTGTCAAGACAGGGATCTAACATGAAGTGACTTTTGGGAAGAGACAGGAAGCCCTCAGGGATAAGTAGTGCCTAAAAGTCCAAGTGATGGGCTACAATAACCAAACCCATGATTCAAAAGGCACCTGGCCCTCAATTGAGCCTAGAGTTCAGGAGTAGAAATCCAGTTTTTTGGATGAATTTCGTGAGAAAGGAGTTCAGTCTAAGAGCAGCCAGCATGCTAGGGATTCATATATAAGGACACAAAACCAAAATCTAGCTGTTAGAACTGAGGTTTAAAGTCAGGACAAAGAGAGTATACAGCAAAGACTAAAACCAAGACCCATTATGTTTGAACAAGGAGGTACTTTGTCAGGTTTTCCAAAGTACCTCAAGAGGTGTCATTGCTAGTGGTGCCACTGGTCCAGTTACATATTCTTCCAGTGCCTTCGTTCTGCCTTTGTTAAATGGAGATAAAAACTATACCTACTTCATAAGATGATCATGAGTATTAAATGAATTATTACCTGTAAGGTGTTTAGAACAATGCCTGGCACCTAGTTAAATGTGATGTAAGTGCTTATAAAACAAAAATAAATAGCACCATGTCTAATAGAAATACTTTTCTTTAGCAATGTTGATGCATTTCCACTCAAATAAATTAATTGTCTCATTTGGCAGGAGCAACATGGTCATCTGCCAAAGCATGAGTTGACCTATATGGCCTTTTCTCTAAAAACTTCAGAATATATCTCATCTGTGTATGTTGACAAGCAGTGAAAAGTGAAAAGCTTTTTCTTGTCTTTCATAGCAGCCACTCATTGACTTATGTGTTCTGGGTAAGGCACAGAGCAAAGAGCTAGGACAGAGAATGATGAAAGTTTCCGAAAGAGGCAAGTATGAGTCATTTGCATTTATTAATAAGATATGAGATATCAAGATATTTATCAAGTTTTATATAAAAATTTCAGTATTTGCATAAAAATGAAACCATTGATTGCTATAACAGAGCACATAGGTTTTTAAAAACATATTTTCACCAGTGTACAGTTTGAAACAACTTATATTTTTAAAAATATAGTGAATGCTGTATGATGTGTGATCAGGCCAAAATACAAATGCTATTTCTCTCTGAAATTTAGAATGACTATTTCACTACTAGCAATTTTGCCTAGAATATTATTAAAACAATTATTTCTCTTCTCCATGTCAAACAGAAGTCTTTATTAGCTCAGAATATGTTACGCTTTTTTAAGTGATCTATTGTTTCATAATTGAAGATTTATACATACTTTTATATATCAATGTGTCTTTGGCATTTAATATACATAGCATGTCACTCAAAGAAATATGTCATACTTGTCTCCTGAGAAATTTGTATAACATTCAGGCAGCTTCAAATGCCATTGAGTGATGATAGAGGTTTTGAATTCACCAATGTCATTGAAGGAATCCTAATGAAATAATGTATTATTTAAAATATATCATTGTTTTGTATCTTTTTAAATCTCAGTATCATGCAATGTGGATGCAGATGCCACTTGTCAGTTATGATATTCACATCCGCAACAAAACCCGTAGCTGAGAGCATTGGGGAATGGGAGTATTTATTTCGGCCAAGTTGTACTAAGAAAGCCTACCTTGGTTGTGAATAAAACAGACATGTTACAGGAATTGAAGAAAACAGCTGTGTCTAAAGTTTCAGGAAATTACTTGTTTTCCTTGGTGTGGTACATAGAGTTGTTTTATAATAATGAAGAGCTGAAAGATAAATTAAATTATTAAATAATTGCTCTCCTCTTGCTGTTAGGGGAGAGAAAGAAACCTTTGGTCCTAAATCCTATTTTGATTATCTGCAATGGTCAGATTACTACTTACTTACTAGGTTGTTTGATTGCTCATCATTTAATCTGCTCTAATCACTGAATTGATTAATAAGGGACTCATCCTCAAATCAACAATCACTTTAACCCTGTAATTTTTTCTACAAAAAAACTGTGTCAAGACTTTAATGAATACAACATCACAACACACAACCTATGGAGCATATAGAAAATATACCATATAGCCAGGCATTTGGTAAATATGCATCAGGCTGAACCATATGAAACTGCCAATTATGTAGGCCAAAAACAGTCAAATATCAGCATTTGCACAACCAACATTCAATCTAATATTTATGGCTTTTAAGCAGAAATTATCAATTTTGCTTTTCAAATATTTTAAAATATGTAGCTGTATACTTGAAGTGAGAAATTTAAATTTTCATGAATGAAGCAGAATTATTTATCAATAAGATAAAGACACAATCTGACATGATCTTTCTAAAAGATAGCCCATAACCCAAATGGAAGGGAAGTCATACAGTACATCAAAACACTAGCTTGTTCTCAAACTTTTATCAAAACTGGCCTATCATTTATTAAAATTTCATGTCCAACATATGATTCCATGAAGTAAGAGAAAAACAAAACAGACAAGATCCAAAAAATGCAAGAAAAAATAATTAAAAATATGCAGAATAGGACTAAATTTTTTTCTTCAGGGTAACATTTATCTCTTATTTCAGTAATGGAAGTCTACTTTGATTATAAAACTTATTCTGTGTGCTTGAGGTTACCCATTTCCTGCTTGAGGAATAGTGCCTGGGGCTGCTCAGCCAGGGTTCTCCAATCCCTTACCAGTTGAATTGGATCAGAAATAGGCACATAACAGACACTGGGTTATTTTGATATATAAACTCTTCTGAAGAGAGTATCTCCTTTCTTCTGGAATAGTGAGTTGTAAATATGTCAGGCTAAAGCTGCTGGAGGTGAAATTTCCCAATTGGAAACGTCCTGCCTGAGAATAAAGCCAACATGAAAAAGAGAGCTCTGAAAGACATTGCTGGTGAGGGTGGGGTAGGTGATAGAGTACGTTCCTTCACAGTAAATCCTTACACACGAGGTCTGGGGTGGAAGGAGAGTAAAGGTGAGGCTGTCTCAAGTGTCTCAAGCATTAAGCATTGATCACTGGGGTGGGAAGGAAGGAAATAGAATCCTGAAATGGACCATGGACAAAAATGCTGAGAAAATGTCTGGGTGGGGATCAAAGAGGAAGTTGACCTACTTTATGATTTTTCTCGGGCCAGCCCTGCTTATGCAGCTGACAGGCATTTACCTGAAAAATATTTATAACATGAGTTCTTGTGGCTTAGGCATGTTCCACAGGGAAGTAAAAGAAGTAGTAAAAGGACAGCCTGGGTGTAGCTATCAGGAATGGGCTGTTATTCTTAACTAAAGGCTTTGAGCTTTGTTTCTAAGATTTGTAAATCCTAGCAATTGAACTGTCCATCATATATCTATCCTTTCAGTACCTGGCTGAGTTACACTTCAAATGTATAATGTTGATAGAGCCAAAATGGCTAATACAGATGATCAAAGGTCTGGGATGTGAGATGGCAATAGAAAAAATAAACATTAAATACTGGACAAAGCAACTGGAATTATAAATTGAAGTTGAACATGGACATTGAATAGAAAATGTTCATTGTCTAATACTTTTTCAAAATTGCCTTTCAAAATTACACTCTGACATACTTCAACATGGAGGTAAATGTAACAGTGACAGTATGTGCTTAATGGTTAAAAGTTTAATGCTGGGATCTGATCAACCTGTGTTCAAGTGTCAGCTCTGTTCCTGATGTTTTGGGCAAGTTATTCACTCTCTGAACCTACTTTCCTTGTCTGAGAAGTGAGGCTAATGATACTAACTAACCTCCTAGGATTTGATGAGAATTGAATGAGATAATGAATTTTTCAAGTGCTTGGCACAGGGAAAAGGCCCAATACATGGGAGTATTATTTTACTCTAGAATTAGAGAAACACACAGAAAATGCATGATATAGTTTCTTGCTTTCATACAATCTCATGTATACAATATAGAATGTAGAAACTTGTTTCAAAATTTTTGGAGATTAGGAGCCCATAATACTGACTTAGAGTTCAACTTCTCTTGAAGTTAAGAAATTTTTCCATATGTCAACTAACATTCTTACTCTAACGTAAACTTTCCTTTAAGTTTTGTCTTTTCAGAAAAAATAAAAACTAGTTGTCTTCAATCTTATATATTTAAGCATCAGTTATCATTTGCTCTCTTTCTTTCTCCAGGTTAAGCAAACTTGATTTTTAAAAATGTTCTGTTGGCTGCCTTTTCTTTTTGTTTTGTCATTGTCATTCCATAGCCTGTCCTCATGAATCAAATTGTGACAATGCTCTTTGGTCCACCAATGGTCCAGTTTGCTCACTACTTACTGGAGTTTACTAAAGTTGGGGGAATATATTCTAATGACATCTATAATGGTTTTGTAACTTCAGTACAATACATGTAGCAAATATGTACATTTACCACATTTCTCTTTTCTGTTCAGAAGAAGCAGCCTTCACAATACCATAGACTGATGAATCCAGCTCCAATCAATAATAAAGTTTTGTATTGGAGGGAAGAATATTTGGGCATTACAGAAAATAATTAAGCAGAGAGGAAAACTAGGAAAAACAGAAACTAAAATTATTAGAAAAGGAAATCTTTAAGCTTTATCCAAATGAACCACAATGCTATAATCCTCTATCAGAAATTGAGCTCAGTAAACCCTTCAGACTACCAATGCCTGATTCAGCAACACTGAAAAATATATTGATGTCGATTCTTGGCTTCAGTCCTTTCTTCCCTGCCACAGAGATCCTATTAATGGAAATTGCCCATTAGTTTTCTTGTCTTTGTTTCTACAGATTTATTCCAATGTCAGAAAGTAAGAATGGCAACTGCTGTTGAATCAAAAACAGCATTAAAAATACCATTCCCTGTTTTACCGAGTCTACCGCAATTAGTGTACTATTGCTCTGAAAAACCAATGCCTAAGCAGTGATGCGGTAACTTTTCTCTGGTGGACTGACAAGAATCATGATCCAGCCACTTTATCTGCTATTTTTGGCTAAACTTGAGGGAGGCAATGATGTCTGGAGATAAAAGTTTTCTTGGAAAATATGGAATGGTATAAATGGTATAAGACTCCTCTCCCTGAGGCCCTTTGGCTGAGAGCAACTCAGAAGCACATTGGGCTGAATGACAGGAGAGGACGCTATGTTCAGGCAACTTTGGCAAAACCTACCTTTAGGTGCTGTTACCCTAATTTCTCTGTTTCAGAACCTTAAATTTATAGAGTAAATCTTCAGTTTTGTCAACCCTTGGATACTCTCCTTCCTCTATTCTAGACCTAATCTCTTCTTTCTTGAGCTCTTTCTGAGCAAGACCACATTAATCACTGTAGAATGAGAGGCACAGAAGAGAAGGGACTTGCAACCTGACCTAAATACAGCAGTGTCAAGCATAGAAGGAAGTAAAATTTGAAAGAAAGTCTTTGGCATATAAAAGAAAATAATAATACAAAAACGTATAACATTATTAAATACAAACAAAATTTTTGGTTCATTTTTACCATGATTTCTAAAGCAAAATAATTACCATTTCATGAATATATGTTGCATAATATATGTGTTTGATATATATTAACTAATTTAATCACAACAGATTTATGAAATGGGCACACTTATTATTACCTTCATTTTCAGACAAAGATAACAAGTCAAAAAAAAGGAAACTAACTGGCCAATGTCGTCTACTTGGAAACAGTGGAGCTACCAGCTCAGGGAATCTAAATTCAGAACTTGTGCTATTACTCACAGACACCTGTGCAATAAGGCAAGTAATATTAGGAGGTTGGGAGGGGCGTTGAGAAATGAGTGGGTTTACAGCTCTGACCAGGCAGGTGGTCAATGTTGATAAATCGTTCACCAGATAGCAGGCCCAGTTTAAGAAAATTTAAGAAAATTCCAATTTTATAGAGCTTGGGGGATTGGAAAAGTTGTACAACGTGAGAATCAGACATAGAAAACACAGGGATCTAATCAATTGAATTGGGTGAAAATGTGGAAACCGAGACTCAGAAATGAAGGAGAAGCCTCTCTCTCAAGGTCAAGGCTGTACTGGCTATAAAAGTAACTCGACGCTAAATCTGGTGATGCTGGAATGGTAATTCTGAAACTCAAACTGCCTGGGGTAAAAACTGGTCCCAGACACAGGCAGGGTGAGAGGGTCTATTTGAGCCCGCAGATGGTGGTCAAACAGCTGAGTACCCAGGGTGAGCTTGGCAGTGTTTGGCAGTGCTTGGCAGTGCTGGCCTCAGCATTTCCGGATAGGCAAGTTATCACAGAAAGCCAAAATCTAAGCCAGGGTTAGAGTAGAGCCAAAAGTGGATCTCAGGCTGCTTTGAGGTTCATTATCTCATTTTCCGCATCAAGCAATCAAAGTCTCACTGGGATGGCCCAGACCTGCTTGTGAATCACTAAGATAAAATGAGTCAGGATACTCTGTTTGACATTGATGGCTGGTTCAAAGAACACACCCACGTGTGGGAGCTTGGATTGTTTACCACTTCCATTTGATCTGGAAACAGCTGTCATTTTGGGGCTTTGCTTGATTTCCCAGATCTTATTGGTCTTCCTGATTGGTCCTTTCTATCTCTATCTCTATCTCTCCCATTTAATCTTGTCCCATTTTAGAGCTTAATTCACCATAATCATTGGTGGTTTTAGCTCTTGGTAAATGATAAAATATCTTTGGAACTTTGACAGATATCCTTCGTGTAAATCACAATGCGACTTCCGTCTTCCCCAGGCTACACAGAAGTGGAAAAAATAACTTTGTAACTTTTTGCACTTCTTCTTGCATTTGGGATTGAGGAGCAGAGTCTTCAGTGAGAGCATATCAGAATGAGTATCTAAAATACATTTGATGCCATAAAAATGATTCTAATTATCTGGACATTGAGGATTCAGAGGTGAGGAAAATAAAATTTTCTCATCCTTAACCAATACCAGAGTGTAAGATCATAAAAGCAGTTTATACTAAAACCAGTTCAGAAACAAGCATATTACTGAAGCAGAAGAGAGAACACTATCTTTCAGCAGTGCTGTGAAAAATGGTACATTGAACAGTAAAAGGATAGTAAAAATCTATTATTATTACAACTACTACTGACTATTGGGGAAAGTTGCTGTGGTTATTAGAGGTCTAAAAAGAAAAGTGTACTTTACTTACATTATAGTTTCAGCATGACCTTTCTGACACTGAAGGATGGCGGGTGAAAATTTCCATGAATAATCAAAGGAGGTTGGGAAGCTTTTTTTTTTGCACAGTATCATGGTTAGATTAGGTGCTTACGGAGGTGGGATTGCAGAGGTCCCTCCTGCCCTTTTAGTGTTATATAATGGATAAGGGAGAACTGGCACTAGTGAGACCTTCACTGGAGTCCTTCTAGGTCTCTAGAACTTACCTCTTATCTTCTCCAAACCTCATGTGGAAAAAAAAATGGGTAATTGAGGAACATTCTTTCATCTAAAAAACTGATACTTGAAAACTGATAAAAGAGGTATGTAAGATTGAGAAATAATGTATGAAGACTTCCCAGTGGAATGTCTGATCCAATGTGTATGGTCAATAAATGGATCTGTTTATGTTTATGTCCTTGTCTGTGTGAAGGCAATTTAGTGCTATATTCAAGAGCATGAAATTTGAACACAGACAGACAGGCTCAATTCTATTTCTTGCTCCACCCTTTATCACGTACTTCTGAAGAAGTTGCACAATTTCTTTAAATCCAAATCACCACACACTCAAAATGGCAATAATGACACCTGATAGAGTTGTGAGAGGATTGAATGAGACTATGTTTGTAAAGCACTTAGCCCACTTTATAGCACATGGCAAACACTCATTAAATGGTACAACTCTATTGTTATCATCCTTATTTAAGAAAGATTCATTTTCTGTAGAATTAGGAATCAGTTCTATTGATACATCACTGTGAGGGCACACTTGTGCCTAACCGTCATTGGGTTGGACACCCACAAGGACTAATAGAGATGGGTTCAGGTTTTTGTGTTTTATATTTTCAAGGCCACTTAAAAGATTATCCCCAAACAAGTAATGTTCATGAGAGCAAAGCATAAATATTACAGGCACAAGTTATAAAGTCACATGGTTTGGTTTCCAAGCCTGGTTTATAGCATTCTCTGTGTGTGACTTTGGGCAAGTTTCTCAGTCTTTAGGTACCTCATATTCCTCATATGTAAAACTGGGGTAACACTAGTAACATCACAGGCTAATTGAAAAGATTACATGAGATTGCCTTTGAAAAGAATTTAGCACAGTGCCTGGCACAAGGTTGTCTCAGCTGTTATAATTATTGACTAACATGACTTCATTCTTGGAAGCTGTTCTCCTGGAGAAGCTGTCAAAAAGTATAAATTTTAGAGTTTAAAAAAAGATTGTTAAAAATAGAACATAGTTTTCTTTTAAACTGCTCTGTCATAAAGTATGTTACATGTTTTTTTAGATCACATTTTAAAGTTTTATTTTGGTGTCCTTTTTTCTTTTGCATGTCACTTTACTGTTGACTCTCAGCAACTTAAAACTAAAACTCAGTCTCCATCTGAAATTTACCCTGCAATCAGAGTGCCAGTTTTCTTCAAAAATCCTTTATGTGTGAGGTTCAGAAACACAAAAGACTGGAACCCTTTCTGCCTTTCCAGATAGTAAGGGAGCACGCTGCACAGAATACTTTTAAAGAAGACAATATTGAGATTTACATTATCAAAAATTCAAAGATGGTGTTTTCAAAAGCTGAAACCACCAAAGCCCCAGACCAATCTAGACGTGGTAAGATGCAGCCGGCCAAGCTGGCCAGTGGTATTCCTGTGGATGAGTTAAAGGAGGAATCCCCCCTCAAGCAATGGGAGCTCTCAGAAGGGGGCCTGCCCGTCACAATTTAAGCTCTTTGAAGCTACATTTCCTTCAAGCAATGAGAAGTCTTTGTGGTGATGGGAAACATACATTTATAATTACAGAAGAACATAGTGTACACTAGACATGGTAGGAAAGAATGCAAGGGTTTGAAGGGAAGTCCTGTTAATACATTCAGCCTCGCTCACGCAGCATCTCTCCAGAAACGTTGGGTATTTCAGTTTTACCTAATTGAAATGGGCAGGAGGCAACATTCGTTTGTGGCTCTTCTCTTTCCAGCACCCCATTAGGCCCTGACCCAACCAGGCCAGCATGGTACTATGGTGTGCTGTCTGAAAATCCAGCTGTTGAAATAAGATGTATAAAAGTCATGAAATGATTTCAAAGTGATATGAATATATTCATTTATAGGGCATCTGAGAAAGTGAGAAAAATGGAGTTGAATGGTGCCTAGATTATTTATAACTCTTTTGAACAAATCTTGAGCTGATTGGCCTATCCTACCTGATTCATTACTTTTTTTACTACACATGTGCAAATTAACTTTAACATCCCTAAGTCATACATTCAGACATCCTAAGATATTGAATAAGAGATGCTCATGTTTGATTGATGGGAGGAAAAAAAGACAAGATTAGCAAAGTTATCAGAAAAAATGATACTATTGAATTTATTAAAACTTCAAATTAGTTCTATATTTCTATATTCATTTAATAATTACTACAAATAATTTTATATTTTGAAGTCTCAGTGGAAAATATATAAAATTATAAATAAATAATAAAAAGCATAAGTAAACCTTCCACAATAGTCTTTTAGCATAAAATAAATGAAAAAAATGAAATTCATAATTTTTTATCCCATAGTAGGAAAGCCAAAGGTGAAAACAGAAAATGCCTTACAAAATTCTCAAAGAATTTTCTACTGGATATCACGTTGTAGATAAGCTGCTAGAGATACAATGCAAAATACTTCTGAATCCTTGGTGTCTAAGCTAATAGTCAACCACAGCTCATTGAATGACAACAACAGACCCTACAATTTTATCCCTTAATGGTTGGTGGTTGTTACACAATATGGTATATAAGAGAAATCATAGGTTTTGGAGTCAGTTAGACCTGAAGTTTGCATTCTGGACTATAGTTCACTAGCTGTGTGAATTTTAGCAAGCACTAAATCTAAATCTCTTCCTGAGCCCCGTAAATTCCCAAGTGTAATGAATATAAGAGCTACCACAAAGTGCATTAGAGATTGACATATGAAGATCCAAGCCTAGCTCAACTACTGGAATATAGTTAGTGCTTATTAAATGTTAGTTTTCTCTTTTTTCTCTCCCAAGCTATTTTTTCTTCTGAAATTTGAATATGCATTGAAAAGACATTCCTTTCACCATAAGAGCCCTTTGAAGGGTTGAAGGGCAATTTTTTCAGATATCTGCTCTTTTCACTTTAGTTCTTCCTTCATGTGTGCATGTGCATTTGTACATGTGTGTATGCATACAGCCACCTGTTTCTGTATTTCTTCTTGCTGGCCATGGTAAGGTAAATTTGAGGCAAAGCAAAAAGTCTATTTTATGCACAAGTTCAGTGGTTGACTCATTATTTAATCGTGGTTTAATAGCCTACATAGGTTACAGGAGGTAGAACTCAAAATGAAGCAAGTGATTCACTCAATTGACAACATTATTATATTCATATATTTCAATTTCATTATGATGAAGCAGATGGCACATTTGACTAGAAATCTCAACAAGTTCTCTCCTTGATATCACTACTGACTTACTTATTATATGACTGTAACAAGGGTGTGTCAATTTCTTATATGCAAAATAAAAATCACAGAATAGTTGCTCTCTTTCCCACAGCAATTTTTCAGGTATAACTTCTAATTATATTGTTAGTAACTTAGAGACCCCTGATACCATTTTGAGCATTTCAAATGTACCATAGAAATCTATAGTCTTTCTTTTTCTTTCTGCACTGCTTTCTTCTAATATATTATTTTAGAAATATAGTGAATGTCTCTTTTTGAAAAAAGAAAAAAATGAAAAGAAAAAAGTAGTACTGATATATAGCCAGAATTGTTGGCAGGGGGCGGGGGTGGAGGTGGAATACACAAAAAGCAATTTTAGAATGATATACTTTGATTGAATCCCTAGTGAGCTTGGTAGCAGAAACTGCTGCAAATATGTAGCAGTGACACGTGGTGTGTGGAAGAGTTGACATCAAAATCAGCATCACAAAAGAGGCAGGCCACTTTCTAGGTTATTATGAAGACTGCTGAGAAATAATGCAGAAGAGGCTCACATTGGAAATAATGATTGTTTCACTGTATTTAATCTTTAACAATACAAATACAGTCAGTACCCAATTACCTGTGTATGACAAATAGGGAGTATTTTTGGGGGAAAAAGATTATCACAAAATGGTTATAGGAATCATGGGCAAGAACTCTCTGGAAATGAGCATCAATCATAAAGAATGACCAAGAAAGGAGAGTTAATTGGAAGCTCTATGAGGGCAGAGAATCATAATCTTTTCATTGTGGTGCTTGGCACAATGCCTAACCTCTAATAGGAGATTGGTGTATATTTGTTGAACGAACAAGTAACATTAACCAGGAAGTAACTCTCAGACTCTTGTTGTGAAGAAGCTGACATTCCTGCACAAATTATAATACACATAAGTCCAAGGACATTAAGTTATAAGGCTCCATTCTAAGCCAATTAGGCTTACCTCTTATAACCAGAGGAGATGGCACATCACAGAATAATTAATTAATTTCAAACACTTCCCTTCCTCCCTGGTCCATCACCCTCCGGGTGCCACCCTATTGCAGCCTCACCTTAGTTGACTTCAGCTGTGGCACTCTCGCCAAAGCATTTAATTTAATTTGCAGCTACTCCTCCCTTCAGCTAGAGGGCAAACACAAGGGCTTAGGTTATATCTGTATTGCTTCACTAAAAAGATTGAAACTGGCCAGGCACAGTGGCTCATGCCTATAATCCTAGCACTCTGGGAGGCCGAGGCAGGAGGATTGCTTGAGCTCAGGAGTTTGAGACCAGCTTGAGCAAGAGTGAGACCCTGTCTCTACTAAAAATAGAGAAATTAGCTTTGCATGGTGGCATGCACCTGTAGTCCCAGCTACTTGGGAGGCTGAGGCAGGAGGCTCCCTTGAGCCCAGGAGTTTGAGGTTGCAGTGAGCTATGATGATGCCATATGATGACACCACTCCACTGTACCTGGGGCGACAGAGCAAGACTCTATCTCAGAAAAAGAAAACAAAATTGAAACTGACTTGGGGAAGCTTGCTCTTTTATAGCTTTCTCAGAGAGGTTAATCAATAATAACAGCTACCATTTATTTAGTATTTACTATGTGTCACATTCTCCTGAAAGTTGTACGTAAGTGCCATTTTTAATACTCAGAATAACTCTACAATTTGGGTAGTATTTTGGTCTCATTTTAAAAAATGAGAAAATGGAAAGACAGACAGGTCAAGGAACTTGTCCAAAGTTGTTCAATTATTAAAAACCAGAAAAAAAAAGTTGAACCAAAGTCTGTTTGATACTAGATCAATTCAGTGTTTCAAATCATCTGTCTTTTCTTTACAAATGTGTGACAGGGACATCTCTAGTGACAATTCAAGTCTTCATTTCCACAAATCACCCCGCTTTTTCTTAAACACCTAACACTCTCTTGAACTGACTCTAAATTTTTGTTTTATTGAAGGCGGCTTCATTATAATAAGAATAACTCCACTGAACTAATCAAATTTTAAAAAGTTAATTTTTAAATGCCCGAAACTCAGTCGCAACTCGAATTGTTGTTGGCTTCCCCATGACTACTGCGCAACTCTCAACAGTCGTGTGTAACCTGGTTAGGGCTCTGCTCTCTGCCTCAGGCACTGTTAGAAGCAGGGCACAGAGAACAGCAGGACTCTCTCCTTCACTTTCATCTTCCCTTTTCTGTGCATAGTTGGCTTCATTCTGTGACTGGCTCTTTATAATTTGCAAGAAACATGGCCACAAGAAGGGGATGCCTTTCTTCCTTTAGGCTCATTTGAAAACATGACTGAACCGTAGCCATCTCCTCTTGGCCCTACATCTGGACTGACTGACTGTGGTCAGGGTAGAGACTCTCTTCAGAACCACATGGAGCATAAAAAACAAACAGTTTCTTAGGGAAAGGAGGGGGCTGGGCAAAGAATAACTTTTCTTTATAGTCTTATCAGAAAGTTCCCCTAGGTAAAAAAATTTATAGATACTTCTAACAAAAAGAAAAGGAAAGGGATAAAACATATTTCATTCTAAAGTCAAATAACAGAGATAGAGGATGTCTTCACTATTGTCAGGTACAGCCCACTCTGTTTAGGGAAACAATACACAGATGGTGATATCCTTCTTGGGATCAAAAAAAGGGGTCTTATAACACTTCCCCAACTTGCCTAGCAGAGTGCTGTGCATTCAGTCCTTACTTATTACATAAGGAAGAAAAGAAAAAGAAAGAAAGAGAAGGAAAGGAAAAGAATGGAAGAGAAAACAATGTAAAATAAGAACATAGAAAAAAATGACAGAAGAGGGTTAGAAAGAATATCCTATTCTCTTATAAATCCAATGAAATTTGGCAGGAAGTAAAATAACAAGAAAGATAAAGCTGTATATAGCTGGGAAATTTTAATCTGCACATGCCTGCCCTTACTGATTAGACATTATGTAATCTTTTTTTAAAGATTAAATTTCATGCCATTTGATAGTATTTTGGGCTCTTCCAGGGAGGCAATAATGGGTGTTAAATTGGATTACCTACCTACATCTCTTGCATTGTCTCTTTGTTCTAGTTCATCAGCTGGCAAGCAATTGCAAAAACCCAGCCAGGAACCCAGGATCTTAACAGGAGTTGCCCTTATACTCTATATTTACCCTGTTTATTCTTAAGAGTATGAAGCAAGAAGTGTCACTTTGTGGAAATGATGTTTTCTAAAAGTCTAAAGTTATCTGAACCTATATGAACCTAAAAAAAGTCTTGGGTTGGGCTTATGGTTTGAGGTTTGAATTAAAGCTTAGGTTATTCTTATTTTATCTGCACTAGTTTTCCATCAGTAATTATACTGTTTCTATATCTCTGTCTTTCAAAGGGAGAGAGACATTATCATGGGTTTGGATACAGTAAGAATAAACTAACCATCTGTCAAAATGAACCTGAGCTAAACATGTCTACAGGTTCAAAACCCTTTAACTGTGTATATATTTGGTTCTCTTGGGTTAGTTTCCATTTCATAGTCTTCACAGGCCCTATTTATATAGCAGAAAAATACTAGTAAGATACTAGGATCTTTCAAACCCAAGATTATATAAATAGCTAATCATAGTATAAGATCACTGATTCATTTACTTCAAGAGAATTAAATTCTAGATTCTTCAGTGAATGAACTCAATATGTCTGTTATACCCCTAGCTCCTTCTGTGTAAGACAGACTATAGTTTCTAACAAAACGGGAAAATTTATGAGACCATATTTTTCATTACTTACTATATCTTCACTTCTACATTTCTCCCACAACCATTAGGACAAGGCTGAGTATCTGACCCTAAGATAGCCAATCTATAGCCCAGCCATATTCCTACAAAATATCCTGCTATGGAAGATGATATAGTCAATAGATTACTCTTTTGGAAACTTCAGGTGGATAATATAGAAATAACAAAAAAACTTAGTATGGAAGCCAAAGCTTCCAGGTAATGCTATAAGTTAAGTCAGGACGGTGATAATCCTCAGAAATAGTAATAAAATAATGGTCAACAGTATCGACCACTTCCAACAAAGGAGCTACTTTAGCTCATTAAGTTTAAATTAGTTACTACTTTTATCCTATAGATCAGCAGTCCCCAACCTTTATGGCTTCAGAGACCAGTTTCATGGAAGACAATTTTTCCATGGTGGGGGTGAAGAGGCAGAGCTCAGGCAGTGATTCCAGCAATGGGGAGCGGCTGTAAATACAAAGGAAGCTTTGCTTGCTCTCCTGCTTCTCACCTCCTGCTATGAGCACACACACCCCTCCCCTCCCTTGTTTCCTAAGTTTTATGGAAGGCAATTTTTTCACAGACAGAAGAGGGGTGACCATGGAGCTCTGCAGGCTGGTCCCTAACGGGCCATGGACCAGTACCCTCCATGGCCTGGGGGTTGGGGATCACAGCTATAGATCATGAAACTGAAGATTTAATGAGATAAAGTATACCACCTATGTCTGAGAAGTTAAGTATTTGCAAATTTTGGATTTAAATCTAGATATAAATCAATAACTCATGATTCTTCTTGCTATCCTATTTTGTAAGCTAGAATGATAAGGAAGCAGAAATGATAAAGAAATGGAAGTTACATTAAAAAAAGACACATAGCAGAGGAAAAGAATATACCTGTTGGTATTGAGAAGAAAATAAAGCTACAGGGTAGAAAGTTGCGATGTTAATTTAATTGTTTAAATTAACTAGTTTAAACTAGTCACTAGTTTAAAAGTTCAGGTTCTAGTGTTTCTGTGGTTCCTGAAACTAAAATAAGTAGCCTGTATTTTCAAAAAATCCTCTTTCTTTGGCTCCTATTTGGGGATGATAAGATTATATCTCTTAATTTTCCCTCCAAAAAACTCTTTTCATCTTGAGCTACCTTTAATGAGAATGTCCAGTCCGCCCAACTAAAAGAAGCAGTTAATTCAAACCAAGGACGCCATCTTAATAAGTTCTACTTATCCACTTATTTGTGGAGACATTTGCTTATCCATGAGTAAATTAATAACTATGCATAGCAGTATCTAGTGATAATAATTTCTTTCTGGAAGAAATAGAGGTGAAACATTCTACTCCTTTTACAGAGGCCGAATTTGGAGACACTCTGCTCTGTGAAGTTTACACATTCAGTTGGAGCTGCTTCTCTGTGTAAATATACAATGGAGTATAAAAGACTAACACCACTGAAAGGAATGTACCTAAGAACGTAGGGACTTTTCAAATACATTCTTAAGAATGTTAAATGGAAACAGTATGAAATTAACAAAGTGACTAAAAATATTTTTGATCATACAGCCCAGAAGATTCTCCTAGATCAGTATATGAATTATACTGATCTATAAAAGAATAATGGAATGTGAAAAGTAAGGACAATATAGCAAGTTTTCCATAAAAGTTTTATTTTTGGTATGAAATTGTCTTTTGTTTTATGAAAAAGTGTTGACAATAGGCGTAGTTGTTTTTATAATATAGGAATTTGGCAAAACAAAAAATTGCTAACCCTATGATAGTCTTCGATTTTTATATTTGCTTATTAAAATATTTTCTTATAGGTAAAATCCCAAACTATGAGGGTTGAAGATGATCATTATGGCCAAGCTGATGGGACGCTTTTGAGATTAGAAAGCAAATATGTGGATGGCAAGGGAAAAATGGCTTCCATTGGATTTATTCTTTGGGAATAATTTTGAAAAAATAGTTAGGAAGGGAAAAGGAGATTTGAAAGGTTAGAGGCTTTAAGAACTTTTAAATTCAAAGGTTTTCTTTTTTTTTTTTTTCAGTATACCCAGACTTTAGGTTACGCATTTATAATGAGTTATGAGTTTTTTTGAAGTTTTCTTATGGTTAATTGTATTTATATTTCTCTATTTTCTGTGTGAATAAATAACTGAGTGACTGATAAGACAGCACCCATAAAGTAAACTTCTAGAGTTATTTTCATTAAAAAGACAGAGTTAATCTTACCACAGAATCTCATTGGCAGAATAGGGAAATATTGGAACTCACCACAGTAAATATTTCAACAAGATAAATATTCATTTAAGAATGAAAACTGCTGAACCATGGCAAGTGGAAGCCGCTAAACATTTTGATACATGTTTCAGCCAGGTTCTAGCCAAACCACCCAATTGTCCTGTCAAGTTATGGGCATTAAATAGAAGCTAAGAGAGGGAGACAGGTCCCAGAAGGCAGAGGAGAACAGGAACAGGTTTAGATTTCAAAAGTAGCTTTTGAAACTTGTTGTTGTTTCCTGATGCAAAAGTCTTTTTTTCCCAGTGTAAAAAGACACTTTCCTAGCTGCTTTAAGAGCTAATTCGTTGCAATTATTTTCAGGTTGCATACTTTTGTTTTGCTATTTGTCCATTCTTATTTTCTTAACAGTTTTGAATAGCATCCCTTGCCATGCCAACTTCTTTCCTTCAGTGTAGCTTTATTCTGACATTTCAGTTCACACTTCTTGTAACAGACACATGAAGGACGTGTCTACTTTTATTGCAATGATTCTCACAACATTATCATTACTGAGATACAAGGAACCATATATGAGGAAATGACTCAAAATTTCCCTGGAAAGGCTGATAATTATAGTCTTTGAAATAGACAACATATAAAAGTAAAGTCTGACTTTATTCTCAATACAGCTTAATAATTCAGATAGGACTAAATCTGAAATTGAGATAATTCAATCAGAGTAGACTTAAATTTATCTCCTACTATCCTTAAAGCAGGAGAATTTTACACAAATGATAGCAAATCTGATTGGGTAAAAGAGGAGAAACAAAAAAATAATGTTTAACTTTCAGGAAAAACAAGCATAAAGAACTAAAATTGTTTGTATAGAAGTGAATGCCAGAGCTTCTTACCTCTCCTTTCAAGTAAATGGGAAAGATATCTTGTTTATTTATTAAGATGACTTGATGTTAGTAAAAGTGAATTTTATTTAGATATTCTCTAATTTGAATGTTAACAAATCAGATTAATATTTACCTTCATTAATCCAAAATATGAAGTTTTAGTATATAAAAGCCTTTAATCATCAAAGGAAGTAATGAATCTATGTTGCTTTGGCTCATTTATTCCATGATCACTTATGGAACTTTACATATTTAAAGTTTAAAATATATATTTTTTAAATATCTATGTATGCCTCAGAAAAACCCTCATATTTTGGTTGAGCAATTTTACAATATACCTCACCTTAGCAAGGTTGGAATGTTAAATATAGATCAAGTAGAGTCTTTTCTCATTTTAGTGTTACATGTAAGAATTTCTCCTTTCCTAAATATCTTTCCACTACAAAATTTTGAGCCATGACTATTTGATCAGTCTATTACAAAAAAAAAAAAAATAGAGGAGTTGATGAAGTTGACTTATGTCCCACAGGAAAGCAAAGAGAGGAAATGAACCAATTCACTGTTCTGCTAATTATATTAAAAAGGAATGGGGAAAACCCCTTCTTAATCTCTCTTTCTCTCCCCCCTCCAACGAAAGGTAGAACATTTGTTAAAATTCTTTCAAATGTTATTTAAAAATGTTATTTTATTTAAAATGTATATTAAATAATCTTTAGAAGAGTTCTACTAAGGTGAAAAAAAGCATTTTATAAACTAGAGATGTTAAGCTTTAGGAAAGACACTTAAAATCAGGCATGGAATAGTGGCCAATTTACTAGGGAAGGAAGTGTTATAAATTTGGATTTTTCTTTTTAGTTATAGTGTGTGGAAAATAAGCATGGACAACAAGAGTCATAGAAAAGTATTTTAGTATTGGTCACTGAGGCAGCGTTTGAGCTCTATCACTGTCTTTTGTCTTGTCTGAAAGGAAAGAAAAGTTGTAACTCTGGTCTGCTTTCTGATCAGGTATAAGCACCATTGGAACAGGAACCACATGGCCAATATAAGCAAGTATTGCATTTGACCTTGCACTTGAGTTTCCTTTAGGAAACGATTTCTCTAGTCAGTTTAACAGTACATGTAATTAGTAAAGGGACAATCTGGTGGTGAGTTAACTTAAGTGCTGCAAAGGCCTGGTCCTGCCTTTCAAAAACAAGAGCTAGAAGAGTGAACACCAAAGAGAAAGTTTGCTTTTCAGGTGTCTAGGACAGGTAAACTTGTTACAAGGAATAAAGTTTATCTTACTATGAAATTTAACAAGGACAATTAAGATAATATTAAATAGATGAAAAACACCTTATGCATCTGAAGTATTGAGATGGTTTATGTGCTGTAAACTTTTTGTATGTCTACACATATATGTATGTATGTATCTATGTATCCAACTTACAAATATAATAGAAATTGTGGCTCTGAAAGCTTGGAGAATTAATGGGGATTTCATCGTTGTTGTGAGAAGAAAATAAACAGTGAGTGAGTTAATGGGGGAAGACCAGGAGGGGATACCAGGATATTGATTCTCAGTTGCTTCTTATTCCATTTGTTCATCAGATTGTGTGCCCAACCTCCCCACAATCCTATATGGTATGGAGTTTTTCTGGGAAGCAGTTGCCTAGCAGGGTATACATTCCCAAGCTCCATTGGTAGGGCCGTGAGCATGAGAGTAGAGTGTTGCATGTGTCTCACATTCCGTGGGTGAGTCTTCTCCACTCTCTCTCATTTGTCTCTGGCCTGATGTGACTGAATATGACACCTTGGAAGCCTCCTGTGGAAGACAGAGGAGCTAAAAGTAGGAAGGGACTTGGAGGAAAGCCACCTGCTGATTAGGAACAGGCATTTGGACTTTACATATGCAATAAATTAACTTCGGTAATATTGTTTTCTTTGGAAGAATAGCTAGTTCTACCCCAATCAATATCTGCAACATTTTTTACTTGAGTCAGAGTTGGCTTGATTCTGGATTGAAGGTGAACATTCAAAATAAATTGCCCCTAAAATCAAAGAACATTCTGCCACCAGAATCTTTGCAAGAGTGACATTTCTTGCTATCTGTGGTCCTTGTTTCTATTTCTCTGAAGCTAACACCACCCATCACTATACTTCATGTTCCACACAACAAAACAAATAGGAGTTTTGTGCTGCTAACATGTCAAAAAGATTGTTTATATTTTTACTAATAGCAGTGTCTCATGTGCAGAGAATGCTGATGTTCACGGGGCCTTGTTAACACTTCTTTATGTTTGATGCTTTATGTTTTTATGCTTTTATGTTTTATATGACTGTACTATGCCATTGGATTCTCTTGCTCTCATGATCCTGAAATAAAATTGTGAAAACAAACAACCAAAAAATTACTACCAGATACTAATAGCACATGGCATTAGCCATGTCAGAATATCAGATCATTAATGATATAAAAGTTTATTCTTAGGAGGACAGTTATCTAACTTAGGATTTCCATTAGCATGTTGTTTTATTTTCACAAAGACCTTGATGGGAACAATCTGGTTCTAGATGACAGAAGTACTACACATTCTGTGGAATAGCAACACTTTAATGGCCTACTATGGGAATAGAAATTTCTGGATTAGAAGATGAATATTGAATTTATCATGCATTTGTAATTGAAACCAATAGGTTGCCGTCTTGAATGAAGTGTCAAAGTACATGAAATCAATCCCATTTGACAATAACTCATCCCCTAATCATCTTTCCTTCCTTCCTGGCAATATGTCCTCTACTTTCAGTGCAGTCATTTCCCTTACTGCTCATCTCTGATGAACCACAACCCTAGTACAGCAATAGCCCACAGCTGCTGCCCCTACCCTATGTTTTAAAATCACCATACTTTCCTTCTCCCTCTTCCTAAATAGTCTTTCCCATAAAAACTTGTATTAATATTTTCTAACAGCCAGATGTTGGTAGGGAATGATATGATATGATATGAGAGAGTTGGAATGATGCGATATTTCAGAATCGGCGATCTGACCACAGATTTCCCCTTACTAGCTGGACAATATTAAGGTCTATTTCTGAATCTCAATTTATTAATCCATAAAATGCAGATAATAATGCCTAAATCACAGGGAAAGCACTTACCAAGTGCTAAGGATAGCGACTCTCAATAAATGGTAGCTATTGTTATTATCATTTTCAGGAAGCTTTGTAATATAGAAGAAGACCCTGTTCGAAGCCCAGATGAAACCCTTCTTGGTCAGTTTTGTAGGAGGGAAGGCAGTATGATAAAGGAGAAGCAAAGAATTTTAATAACAATTGGAGAACTTTTACTAGGCAAGATGATGGAAAGAAGGGAAGTAGGGCACATAAATGATAACAAATCATATATTTAAAATCTGCTGAAGGAGACTTCCTGGCTATAGGTAAGTGTTTTATAGTATTGCCTCTCAAATGTCATCACTACCTAATTAGAAAACTAGACAATCTGCCTGAGACACTCCCTGATCCTCCTTGAGCAGGTTAATGTCTACTCACACCTCAGCATTTAGCTTAAAGCCATTTCCTCCAGCAGGTTTTCAGCGACCGTGACCTCATAAAACCAGGTTAGGTACTCCTCCTATGTCCTGCATGGCATCTTCTTCTTTGTGCAGTTGTAGCACAAACAACACTCTATTGTAATTCTTCATATTATTTTGAGACACTGGACTGTAAGGTCTTTGAGAACAGGAGACTCGTTTTGTTCAACATTGTATTTTTCGTGATTAGTGTAGTTCTTAGGTCACAGGAGACACTTAAAATATTATTGAATGGATGAAAAATTAATTAAAATCTCCTAAATGAGATATTAGGAAAAAATAAACCACTGGGGGAGAAATGTAAAAAAGAATAGCTTAAAATAAAAAGTAAAAGTAAATTTAAAATATATTGGCTCAGAGATGTGAAGACCGTGAGAGAACATGATCCCTGTCTTTAAAAATGTGGAAGGCTGTAAATTCATTGCCTTATATTTAGTCAATTATCAAATGGTAGCTAACTTCTTCTGATAGGTTCTAAAGATGCAAGGGTAGAGAAAGAAGGTTTCTGACCTCACAGAGGTCAAAACATGGTGGAGGAAATATAGTTGTTAACAAATAATAGCAATGTGATGTGACTAGTGTCACAGTGCAGAGGATGTTCACCTAACTCAAGGTAAACAGATTCTAGAAAGTCTTCTCAAACAGCATAACACCTGAGTTAAATCTGGAAGGTGTCCGCAAAGGGAAATAAAGAAATAGACAGAGATGACCTCCAGTAAACATACTCCATTTTTATTATGGGTCTGTGAGTCTAACATAAACTTACTATATACTGAGGAGGAATGTATTGGCCCCCAGAACTGAAGTCTGGTGGAGACCTCAGGAATGGTTAAGTTAGGGGGCTCAAAAATTGTCTTCAGACATTCTCTCTCTCTCTCTCTTTCTCTCTCTCTCTCTCTCTCTCTCTCTGTCCATCTCCTGGCTTTGCTTTTCACTTTGTTGAACTCCTTTATTTAGATTTTTACTCATGGAGGCTAGACACCTATAAGTAGCTGCAGATTACCTCTCCCAGATTACCATCTCACAAATTCTAGTGAATTGTGAGAATGAGACAAATCTGCCTTCCCAATAGCTCCAGTAAACCAGGAGAATCAAGTTGCATTGGTCTGACTCAGGATACACCCATTTCTTAACAAGTTAGTGCGGCCAGAGGGGTAAACTGCCCTGCTGGGAAGTCTTGAATCCTTTGTCCACCTCTGGAATCTAAAATAAAGTCAAGCCCATAAATTCACATGCCCTAAAAGTGAGGGAGTTTTATCAGTGACAAGATTGGGGGAGGGGCTCATACTAAAAGAAGGCAGGGATGGACATCAGACAGTCAAGAGCTACACCTGTTCATTTTACATAGACACAAACACATACACACACACATGCACAAACACATGCTAGTGGACCTTAGACAACATTTCTCCTACGTGTCTCCTATGACAAGCTTATATTAAATACTTTATTATTGCTCTTGTTCACATATCTTCATGTATTATACACACACTCACACATACAAAACACACATATACAGCAAATCACACTTAAGACACAATGATAAAAATGAGTAATACAACAAAAAGAGATATTCATAAGTGCATAATGCCCCAAATATGATTATTCTTTTTGGTGGAATCCATACTAGCCAAGGTTCTGTGTGCTTTGATTATTCACTGCTTGCATTAGTGCCAGCTCCCTCATGCATGGTCTACAACCACTGGCAAGCATGATATGGACAGGGCTTACCGCTTGGCTGTGAGCATTCCTTAGATAGGGATTACTGCATTTTTTTTTTTTTACCTAGAAAAGGCCTTAAAGACCCTATTGTTTAGCCTCTTATTTTATAAATAAAGAATTAAGTCCAGAGAGATTCAATACCTTAGAAAATTTACAGATTTGATGATAATTCAAATCAAACACCAAATGGCACTTCTTAAACAGAAAGATCATTCTGTACCAGGCCACCTCCCTAACCACTTTCTGCACCACTTTCTGCACGTGACAACCAGAGAAAAGTGGAGAAGAACCAGGTGCCTCCCTTTCTGCCAGTATGAGAACCCTCCATTATAAAACATCTAAAACTGCTGTATGCCACATAAAAAATTAATTCTCATTACTTTAAAGCAAAAGGAGACTTTATTTTCTAGTTTCATTCTAAGTTAGAAAAAGTTGTGGTCATTTTAGAGATTCTAAATGACAAGCAATTTGTGGCAAAACTTGACCATGTTGCAAGACAGGGACCAGTGCCTAATTTTGTGCCTGCAAATTCTTGAAGAAATGTGACAAGGTTTTTATATGATGTATTTCTACCTCTGCCTTAAATGCCCAAAGAAATGGGTGAATAATTCAGATGGAGCATTTAGCCTCTATGTTTCTAAATCTAATCAGGACATTTCATGTGACTTATTCAGATAAGGACCTACACAGAACTTTTGTTGTCCTTGTGCTATTTTGTCATGTGAGAGAAGATGCAGCATGATAATTCACATTAATTTACATTTATTCCAACATAAAGAAGGAAAATACAGGGGAGACGAGTAAAAAATATTGCTGCATTTTGCTTTACACATTAGGAAATCAGGAGAAGATATTTCCTGAGAAGGAATATCAGTAAAAGAAATCAAAGTGATTAAACCACATAGATATGTTATTGCTTTGTCAATGTATACGTATGAAAGCTTTTCTGTTTAACATGAGTGTTATGCTACCAATAATATTTACTATTAAAAATTTAGCAATGCATATTATTTTTCTCCTTGACATATTTTTGAGATCTAGACACTATCAGCAAGAATATCAGCTAGATATCCCTTACAGAAAATAATTCTAAAAACAGAAGGCAATCTTAGATTTGTTTTATTTCTTGTGAGAGCCCCTAATTCCTGAATCTTTGGGTTATAGTCTATCCTACTAATATTCCTCCCCCTTTCTAGAAGTTGCTTTAATGTTCATAATTGACATGGATGGTAGATGTACCTTGATAAGATAAACAATGCTATATTTTTACTTTGAGGATTACTTCACCTTTGTCCAGGAATGAACCATTTTTCTTTTCTATAATGGTTTTAAGACAAATTAGTTCCTGTTTTCTTTGACTTGAGTTTGCCCACAATATCAAAAGAAAAAACAAAATCCCTATAGGCGTTCACAGTTATATTTTACCCTAATTACAGAATTCTTCAGCAGTATACTCTGAAACTTTAACTTTCTCAAATGGATGTTTTGGGGGTAGATTAAGGTGACAGCTACAACACTGGGTAGGACTTTGAAGTGTTTAAAAATTCCTCCCTGCAAGATAAGCCTGAAACTGAATTTCAGCCAAGACTCTGTAATTGCCTGGAAGTGTGATGTTTTCCACTTGTTTCTTCTAAGTTTCTTCCATTTTACCCACAGAGGCTGCGTTTTCCTATTCTAAGCCTCATCTTTTCCATAACATTTCCCTACCTTAAAGAGATTTTCAAGGGCTTGTCTCAGAGAAGGTTGACATGTTATGATTGTGGGCCAGCCAGCCAATCAGTATTTAGTTACCTATTAGATGTATTTACAGTACTTTTAGACAAATATGATTGCTACAGGTTGGCTATCCCTAGACAAGATGAACCCCCATGACATTATTAGGAAACAATACAACCTTAATGTGTTTTTAAAAGCCAAACTAGAAGAAATGAAACAAAGTGAAAAGTGGCAATAGTATTGAAAAACAGTTGAGGGTCATCTAGAGTTTATAACATTGGTTTTTAAAATAGCTTCATTGAGGTATATTTCACATATTATAAAAACCACCCATTTTAAAGGCACAATTTTTGTAACTTTACTGAGTGGTACAACCATCACTACATTTTCATCACCCCAAGAAAATCTCTTGTGTGCCTATTTACAGTTAATGCTATTCCCACCTTCAGGTAACCACTAACCTACTTTCTATAACCATAACTTTCTTTTTCTGGATATGTCTCATAAATGGAATCATACAATATGTAGCTTCTTATGTCTAGTCTTTTTTTTTACTGATTAATGTTTTTGAGGATCATTTATGATGTAGTATGTGTCATTGGTTTCTTCTTATTGCTGAATAGTATTGTATTGTATGGAATGATTTGAATGGCAATGATTATAAAAGTGTTTTTCATAGTGCCCTTAAAAGATGTGGGTTGGTGAGTGAGTCAAACCTTATTTCCAAAATAGTCAACACAAGGGGTAATCTGAATAAATAGAGCTTGAAAACCATTGACCTATGGGACACACCACAGTACAATTTTGCAATAGTTCAACAAATATTTACTGAAGTACTTTCATTTGTCGAGTACTGTGCTGCCCACTGAGAAGACAGTAGGGCCTAAGACAGCCATAGTCTCCGTGCTTGTGTGCCCCTCGTTATGGTCTTTTAGGGAAGAAGGGCTTTAAACAAATAATTAAACTTTAAAAAGTAGGTTAAAATTGAGATGCGTGCTGCTACAAGAAAAAGCGCACACCATAAAAATGAGCAACAGGCACCCAGCCTAGTCTGAGACTCAGGAAGAATTTCCCTGCAGGAGTTGTATTTAAGCTGAAATATGAAGGACAAAATATTTGGACAGATTTGCTAAAAATAAGGAAGAGAGTGTTCTGCTCAACGAACAGACTTGGGTAGGACCGATGCCTCCAGGGAGGTGCCAGGACAGCAGAGAGGCAGAAGCGTGGCGTTGGAGTCAGTGGGATGTGCGGGATGCAGGGGTGGCTGTGAGGTGGCAGGTGCCAGGGAGAGCAGGGCTTCGTGGCAATTGTAAGGATTTGGGATTTTGTCTTGAGGGCAAAGGATAACATCGAAGTGTGTGAAGCTGAGTGTGATGTGATTGCTTTTGTGTTTTCTAAAAAAAATTACTTTGGTTGTTTGTATGGAGAATGGATATTTGAACAATCTCTATATTGTTACAAACTGGTAGGATGAGCTCATTTTTTGTTAAAATTGCATTTTAACAAATGCAATTTGTTCTATGATAACTAATGTGTTCCCATTCCCTAGAACTGTCCCTACTATACCACATAATAGGAGCTCTTCCAGGTATTTATCCAGAAGAATTGAAATCAGGAACTCAAAGAGATACTAGCACTCCAATATTCACTGCAGCAATATTCATAATAGACAATGCGTGAAAACAACATAAAAGTTCATTAATGGACGAATGGATTAAAAAATATGTGGTATATAAGTACAGTGGAATATTATTCAGCCTTCAAAAATAAGGAAATCTTGCTATATGGGCAACAGGGATGAACCTTGAGGATGACATTATGCTAAGTGAAATAAGCCAGTCATAGATGGACAAATATTGCATGATTCCACTTACATCAGGTATCTAAAATGGTCAAACTCTGCAGAGAGCAGAATGTAGTCACAGGGGGTGAGTGTTGGGGAAAATGGAGAGCTGCATTTAAAGTTTCAGTTGTGCAGGAGGAATACCTTCTAAAGGTCTGCTGTACAACATTGTGCCTATAGTCAACAGTGCTATACTGCACACCTAAAAATTTGCTAAACTCAAGTTAAATGATCTTACCAAATAAATAAATAAATAAAATGATCTTACCACGTAAGAAAATAGTTGTTGGACAAATGAATAAATAATATAAGGCAACATTCCTGAATTTAACAATAGCTTACTTTTCTTATAAATTAGAAAGAATCTCTTGGTTACCACACAGTAAAGTATTTTTTGGTCATTTGCTTGATAATGTAATTTATTGAGTAGGAAAGAAATGGGTGAAGTGAGAGCTAGCATGTGAAGAACAATGAATAACTCAGAGTCTGGGAAGGTAATGCATCCCTCTTCCACCACGGCAAGAGAAATGCTGAGGACTGGGGTAACTCACTGTAGAACTACCTAACTTGGATACTGCTAAATTCTGTTCAATTAGAAATGCAAGCCCATTCTAACCACAAAACAAAACAAACCATTGATTATTTGAGGAAGAGTACACAAAATCAAATAGACATTTCCCAGTGTCAAAATGATTCTGGGCTTCTGGCACTTGCTACTGGTAAATCTTTATGGAGGAATGTTATTACGTCACGGCTGCTCAACGCCTACTGAATGATGTCTGCCTTCATCAACCTTGAGATTTGGTTCTTCCATCTTCAAACTCTGCAAAATGAAAGAAATGTTTCCCTCTGTTCTGGACTATCTAGTTGCTAGAAAAAAATTCTGACATCTACTGCTGACATGTTTACCATGAAAGCTAGTTCAGCTGTCTTCCCCCATGAAAAACACAATCACCCTTCTCAAAGCAAAGAACTAACATCTTGGGACAGCACACCTAAGACAACATTTATTATTAGTGACAGGTTTTTTTCATTTTGATTTTTTAGGAGTCTCTATTTCTGAGATATCCATGAACAATTCTAGAATTTATTGTGTAAAAAATATTGGCTAACTTGTTTCCATTTATCAAAAAATTGGAATGGGTTTATACCAGGCATGAAATGTCCCTTTGGGTTTTTACTAATGGATTAATAGTGCTAATATAACATTCAGGACAAACAAAGAAAACATGGCATGATGTTTATTAGACTCACTTCTAAGAACCTGTTAAAAATAAATGGAATCACTTAATGGTTGAATGTGCTTGTTTACATTTCAAAGCTGATTAACTTAAATTTAATCTTTGTTTTCTTTCATTAGATGCTGTGGAAGTTCTCTGTCATTACTTTAATTAGATGCATTAATAAGGTTTTAAGACACCTCTGCACAGAGCTATGTGCAAATTCAAGAGGTTGAACCTGAATCTGGTGAGGTAGAAGTCTGATTTCAAATCTCTTTACTGGAAGCCAGTTACTCTTTTTGTTTAGTCTTTTAAAAATATTCTTTTTAGTGCATGTATGTGAGTGTTTAGGATCAGTAAGAATTCCTAATCCATTATAGTGCCCATTTGGATCTCTAGAATGTACCGAAGCTCCTAGGAAGAAGTGGAGATCCTTATCTGCATTTCATATAATGAACCTAAACACTGTGGTGCTGAGAATAAAGACAAAAATTTAAACAAGCATGGATTTGCTCCTACAAGAGAGAAAGAAGGCTGCATACATACCCATAATGCAAATTCCATTTTAAGTAGACCTTCCTTTCTTATTTGTCTTAAAGGAACGTAGAAGAGAACTTGACGTTCATTTTGGAATCAGCTGTCTCTCTAGTACTAGATGGGTGCTTAGAAGCTCTGGGGTTGTGAGCTGTGGTTGACCCATTTAAGATTTGGAGGGTTGCTGAATTTTTTACAATATAATTTAAGATAGGTATAAAAACTTTACACAGCTACATTTCCTATCTGAATTGCATTATATTTAACCAATCACTAATGCAAGAATTCATTATATTTACATATAGAAATAATAGAGATGTGGAAAGTATTTCAGTATTCACTCTTTTAAAGTTTATCTTGAGGCTTAGAGTTTCTAGCTTTCCTTTTATTAGTGACAATTTTATATGCATTGGTGTAATTTTCTTTCATTTGAGAGTTACCTTTTTTTCTTACACACCTGCATAACAGAGCTTGAATACATACACTAAGATTTATAAATATGTAATTGGTAGCATATATCAGCATGAACTATAGGATTCTTTCTTGAGACACATTATATAATAAATGACTCCTATTAAAATGGTCTAATTACTTTTAAGTATTTAACCAGCATTAACAGAGAGATTCAAAACCCAGCCTAGCTAGACTGCATATTAGCTTATAATGACCTAGGAGTAATCAGCTTTCCCAGATGGCTTCGCAAGGAAGAGAGAAAATAAAAATAAAGCAGTTTTAAAACCAGGTAACTAATTATACACAGATTATTTGTAAACAGCTTCTCTCCTTTGAACAAAAGAAATAAGCTGAGCTGAACTGAACTGAATTTCTCATTGCCAAACCCACAACAGAACCATTTTCCTAGAAGAATAGTCCTGTATTATGGATATAGTGATGAGTAAGACGCCAAGCTAGGCCGTGATCAAAAACAAACTGATATTTGCTCTAGCTAATTTGAATGGCTGGGCTTTGGGGGCAGCTGGGATGATGAAGTTTGTATGTGTTTTTTTAAATTTTGAACAGAGGCCTTTGTTTGAATTCTGAGCGAGATGCTGGTTTGCAAAGGACTGCATTCTTCCCCACCTCCTTTCCAGCAGCTTCAACTTTCCAAGGAGTCTTTGCTTCTGTCATTCTTTTCTACTTGTAAACAATAGGTTCTTGGAACTCATAAGGGTTCTTGCGATCCATAATGGATGAAATTGGACAAATTAAAAATTTTATTCCACATTTCATGGCTTCCTTGGTAATGGTCTCAAAGTTTCAAAATTATTTTTGAAGTAAAGTCAGAGCCATGTTGGCCTTGGAACAAATGCTATATTCTCTGAGTCAGTTTTGTTTCTCATTATCATCGCATTAATTGAACTTCAGTCGTAGTCAGTAGTGGCCATTGTATGTCACATATTGAGTTAGTGCTTGACTCTGGCTCTAATTTATTCATCACAATACCCCTATTGTCCACATTTTAGAGATAAGAAGACTCAGACTTACGGAGGTTAAGCGTTTATCCAAGTTAAACAGTTGGAAGGCAGGAATGGATCCATCTCTGCTGGATTCCTGTGCTGTGTGCTCCAAATCATTATGCTGTAGAACAGAAAACATTGGCATGATCCTCACTTCTTGTGTGAATAAAAAGTTGGTTGCTCCAGATAACAACGATTCGGAATACAATGGGGAGTAATTATATGAAGGCCAAAAGGCAGGTGGCCATACCAAGGGGTTAAAGCTGTTCTCTATTGTGTCTAGGACCCGTCTTATAACAAACATGATGTTTATCTTCCTCAACTATTTGGTTCTTGAGGTTGCTTTGCAATGATTATGGATTTGTTTGTCCCTATTTTGGTTCAATGAATTTGGTTCATTACTATAAAAATAATGTCTTTTATACTTAATGAGTGCAAAAATATAGTTAGACAGAATGAACAATATTTGCTAGCACAACAAAGTAACTATAATCCACAATAAAGGTATACTTTAAAATAACTAAAAGAGTGGAATTGGAATGTTCCTAACACAAAGAAATGATAAATGCCTGAGGTGATGGACACCCTTATTACTCTGATTTGATTCATTCACATTGTATGCCTGTATCAAGACATCACAGGTACCCTATAAAGATACACAACTATTATGTACCCATAATAATTAAAAATAAAAAATACAATGCCTTGTAAGAGTGTCCCTATCTCTCCACATCCTCGCCAGCATTTGTTGTTTTGGGATTTTTTGCTTTGGAGTCTTAATAGTTTAGTTGTAGTTCCCTGCAATAGTTGATCTTTCTAAACGTGCTTTCTTGTTCTCGTACATTTCTATATTCAGAAATCTCTATGATTTGCCTTGATACTACATATGAAGAGAATATGAACTATGTCATCACACAAATCTGTTACAAAATCTGTCCTTGCCCCTTTTATTAAAAATACGACATTGGACAAGTTACTTAATTCTCTACCCCTTGGTTTCTCTGCAGTGGAAGTATTCATTCAAAATATTTATTTGCAAAATACATATTTTTAAAGAAAATGTGTAAAATAGATGTGGCCCAGTGACTCACACCTGTAATCCTAGCACTTTAGGAGACCTAGGTAGGAGGATTACTTGAGGCCATGAGTTCAAGACCAGTCTCGCAGCCTGAGCAATAGCAAGACTTCATCTCTCCAAAAAGAAAAAACAAAGATGTATAAAATAAAATAATAATATATACTTCAAGTAATGTGGGAATGAGATGAAATATATATGTGTGTGAAATGCACATATATAGGTAACTGATTCACACATTCTTATCAATTTTTTTTAGAAGTAAAGAGGTAATCTAAAAATTAGTGCCACATACAGAAGAAATTTTGTAATTATAATTCAAACATCTCACTTCCTAGAATAAGTGGCAATATAAGTAATTAATCCTCTGTTAGCCTCATCTCTAAGTAACTGTATAGACCCCAACTGCCCTATCTCCAAATTTCAACAGGAGCAAGAATTTTACTTTTATGTGTTAATCCCATATGGTTTTGGGGTTGTTATACCAACATAAGCCTAATCTATCCTGATAATTCAGGAATTAATAAAGAGGATATAAAATAGGTCGGTGAAATTGGCATAGCTATCATAAAATACTATCTTAAAAAGCCAGTCAATGGAGAACTGCTTAGTTTTATATAATTGTGGTACTGTTGATATCCTTGTGCTTCCAGGGATATTAGTGTAAAACTCTTTACACAAATATATTCAATAGTTTTGTATTTGTCCCTCTGAATGCCTAGAATTCTTGAGCAAATAGGTTCTTGAAAATCAAAGAACTTGTCCTCGTTTTCTGCCAAAAGAGATTGTAGGTTAATGAAACAACAAAAGATAAGAAATGGAAATGCATGTTTCTTATCCCAAAATGCAATTTGTATTACCCATGCAATGTCAATTCCCTGGAGTTGCCCTAATTCCCCTCCAGTTTGAAACAAAGACCAACAGATCTGTGGTAACATACAAACATAGACTTTTCCTGCTTCTATAATTCACTATCTCCTGTATGCTCGCAATTGGAGGAGTCAGTGTATCAAAGCATTCTTTGATATACTGCACAACAAGCCTAGGACCATGTCCAATATAACAATGTCTACTTCTGTAGAAATGATGAAAATCTCTCTCTCTCCCTCTCTCTGCGCCTGTCTCTGTCTCTCTGTCCACATCTGGTCACACATCACATGCATTTTACACACACGCTACTGATTGAAATCAACATAGTCAAGTCCCCTCTCCAACAGAACACCACACTGTGAATTCCCTCTCTTCACATACTCTAATTACCAAATCCCAGAAGGAAGGTAACTGCATCCTGGCTGGAAAAGAAGTCTTCAGAGTTTCCCACAGAATTTGTCTTATAGAGCAGCAGTCCCCAACCTTTTTGGCACCAGGGACCAGTTTCACAGAAGACAATTTTTCCATAGACTGGGGGTGGAGGTGGGGGTGGGAATGATTTCAGGATGATTCCGTACTTTACATTTATTGGGCATTGGCAAACTTCTCTGCTAATGATAATCTGTATTTGCAGCCACTCCCCAGCACTAGCATCACTGCCTCAGCTCCACCTCAGATCATCAGGCATTAGAGTCTCATAAGGAGTACGCAACCTACATCCCTCATGTGCAGTTTACAATGGGGTTCGTGCTCCTACGAGAATCTAATGCCCCTGCTAATCTGACAGGAGGCGGAGCTTATGCGGTTATGTGAGCAATGGTGAGCAGCTGTAAATACAGATGAAGCTTCGCTCACTCACCTGTCACTCACCTCCAGCTGTGCAGTCTGGTTTCTAACAGGCCACGGACCTCTACTGGTTGTGGACTGCAGTTATAGAAAGAAGACAGTACCCTTTTAAGTAATACAAGGTGTCATTTAACAAGTAAACTTTGTTTAAAAGTAATATATCTCCTCTTAATTAATGATATCTTTTTGAGATTTTTATTATTTGTTGGAGACCCTATAAACAGGAAAGTCAAATCAAATCATGTGGATGTAAGGAAATAACAAATACTAAATACAGGAAGGAAGGTAGGGCTTGTTCCCTTCAGTCGCAGCAGATTACTTCCAGTCACATATGTCTAACTCATAATTGTGCTTTTCTGATTGTTAAAATAAAGTTTAGATATTATTCTCATATTCTTGAAATTGTATATCTACATGTTATTTCAGTTTTAAGTGTTCAAAATCTTGCATGTTTTATAAGTTGTGGTTAAAAATCGGAATGGGAAGAATCATGGGCTGTTACCAAAAGCTATTTGAAAATGGAATATATGAGAGTGCTTTAAACAGGATTGATTCATTGCGTTCAGATGATTTTAAATCATAGGCTATTTAATTCAGTCATGCACATGCTCAACCCTTCCGCTGACTGAACCTTCTCAACAATCTCATTGCCGTTTTCCCTCTTGTAAGTCACTCTGTCTCACAAAAGGGCCGTGCTGTTCAGCCAGTGGTGACTGGGACCTGTTACCCCAGGAGCAGGTTCACAAAGTCACTTTGAGAAATGTTCTGTTATTCAGGTCAGATAAGAGCACCCATTAGTAGCAATTTTCAGACAGGTGAAGACTAAACATTAATCTAACGTATGTCTTCTTGTCTTTTCAAGAACTGTACTACTCTTTATTCACATAATAGCCTTAATGTGTAATTATAAACATCATAGAATAGCAGAGAATAGGAAGCTGCTAAGGCAAGAAGCCAAACAACCCAAAAGTCCTCAGAGGAAAAATCTTAGGGTGGATTTTCTGGTCATCACTTTTAATCTCACCTTCTTATTTCACACTGACCTCTAAGCAATTTTCCTACCCTTAATCATAAAAGCTCATTTGTCATTCTTGTATCTCTTCCTGTCTGCAAATCTCATCTTCTAGTTGTCTCTAATATTAAATCTTTCTCAGTGGGACTTAAACACTTCATTTCATCAGTGAAGATGGAAATCCTATTTTAGCAATTATCAGTCACATGCCAGCTATTGTGCTATAATTATGCATATGCTAACCCTCACAACAATCATCTATATAGGAATACTTATTGCCATTTTACAAGTGAAAACAGGGAGGTTCCAAGAGATTAAAAACTTGTCTGAGGTTACTTAACACACTTGGGATAAAAAATCCAAGTTTCTCTAATTTCAGAGCCCAAGTTGTTCCTACAAAACCGTTGACACCCAGACAGACTGAAAACAAAACAAAAGACAACATCGTGCTAGCTAGTACCCATTCATCTCTTAATACTAAGCCCAGGAATTTTCTTAAAATTTGGATTGCTTAAATACTTAAAATTTTATTATATTTTTTCTGATCTAGAATAATTAGATGTCCAGATTGGGTATTCATGGTATAAGGTACATCATAGGCAAACGATGTGCAGAAAAATTAAGTCTACTTCCCACCCCTAAATACTAACGCCCCATGTCCCCTAGAAGAGGCAACCTGTATTTTTTCAAGCAACAACTCCACAAGGTCGACACAAAGTCTTTTCTTTAAGATGTTGACAAATAAGCGATGCCAATAGAAATTGTCCATAAACACCACTTAGTTGCACAGTTTTTATTTATCTATTTCACTCAACAAGTTAAACAGCATCTGAGAGCACGTGGATCAAGGATGCTTACTCTCGGGCACATGGACTGATCATTCTCTCTCTCTCTCTCTCTCTCTCTCTCTCTCTCTCTCTCTCTCTCTCTCTCTCAGCTGCTGCTCATTCCTAGCTCTTGTGTCTGTGATCTCTACTCATAGATGTCATCACAAAGGATTAGAGCTGCTTTATGGTCAGCATGTGCTCCCAGGAGGTGCAATTAGGAAGGTCAGGGCCATGTGGTAACTAAACGGATGCTGATCTCTCTGAATGCACCTTACATTCTTTTGGCCACAACTGCATCAGCCACATGCATCTTAATTCTTCCCAGAGTTGTATAATTAATTGCATATCTAGGCATATAATTTGTTGAAGTATTGTACTATCTTTACCAATACATTCCAGAAATCATTGGTACTTCTCCAAAGCACATTTAATACAACTTATCTACAACTTTGAGTTGATAAACTCTAAAAAAAAATATGTTCATCAGAAAGGTTACACTTTTGGTGGGAAATTCAGTTTTAAATACAATGAACACATTTATATATGCATGATGAAATGTGGAGTGAGAGAGCATTTACAATCTTCAATTTACACATAACACAATCCACCTTAGGATCTTTCATCTGAAATCCTCTTATGTCATTATATGGTGAAGATTATTTTCTGGTAAATCTTGGCAATGAAGTGTCAGCCAGCACAGTATTGTTAAGAAAGCATTGAGGTATGTCTAGCCTCAAATATACATCTTTAAGCTGGCTAATGGATAAAGAAACTGTGAAATAGCCGTAAACTGAACACTTTTCAGCAATATATACAGTACTGATACATGTAACATCATGGATAAAGCTTGAAAATATCATGCCAACTGAATAACTCTAGTCACAAGAGATACAATACTATATGATCCAATTTATAGTAAATGTCCAGAATAGGCAAATCCATAGAGACAGGAAGCTGAGTTGTGTTTGCCCAGGGCCGGGAGGGGACAAAGAGGGCTGCTGGGCATAACAGGGGGATGAAGAGTGATTGCTAACAAGTATAAAGTTGTTTTAGTGATGATAAAAATTTTCCAAAATTAGATTATGAAGAGGTTTGCATACTCTAAATATACTTTAAACCATTGAATTTTCCACTTTAAATGGGTAAACTTTGTGTAGGTAAATTATATCTCAATGAAAGTATACAAAATACATCTTTAATCATGGGATGCCATGGTCATTTTTGCTAGATCGATGCCCCTTTCCATCTAGATTTGCTGATGACAACTACAGGCCACACCACAGTGCATGTTTTCCACCTATAGGATTTATGAGATCTCTCTCTTTGCTATTATCACCAATAATGTTGTCATGGCACCTATTAGAATAATGTATTTGACTACCTCAGCAATATCAAAATGATCCCAATAGGTCCACTCTTTCCTCTAATCCAAATCAAGAGGTGATGCAACTCCAAGCAATCTCTACCTTTATCAGGGCATTTTCTATCACTAAATTTGACACATGGTATCCATTAATGTCTCCTTGATTATCTTTTCCACTGATATCTAGAGAATCTTATTTCATTATGTATATATTTAACCTTGTGTGGTATGAAGCGAGAAGGAGGCTATGTCTCACAATGACTTCATTTCCTCAGAAAACTTACTGGTCTTACAGTAGAATATCTACCTTTGGGGCAAGTATTCCCAGTTTTCTGTTCATCTGGACAGCAGTATGTTTTCTCCTTGTTAGTCCTACTTATAATGAGATACATGCTAACGTCCTATGTTAAGTTCTTTTAGTTTTGTTTTTCATCTAGAGATGTAATGCTTTCACAATTTGAGTCAATTTTTGTGGTATATTTAGGGCAAGAAGTCATTTACAGGAATCATTTCTCACTGAGTATATCATAAACGTTATCCAAAAATTTAATCCAATCACTTCTAGAGCAGAGTTTGTCTTCTATTATCAAAAGATCAGATGCCAGGAGTAATTGGTTAATTACAGGTATACTAGGAATGCCACATGTGAGTCTTTTTACTTCTCCCCAGAGATTACTTCTACGTATATTTGATAGTTTCCCTTAACATTGCAACCATTACTTTTTATTTTTTAAATTGTCGTCCACTTGTGAACCCCTACACTTGGGTTATACATTTAATATCATTTCATTTATTTTTTAAACCATAGCTTTTAACAAATTTTTAATCTACTAGCTAAATTACATTGTACCTTAACATGCTATTTCTTTTGTATTAAGATTTTATATGGCATATAATTGCTTTATATGATCTATTGCACCAGTCATTTAGAACTTTAAAGTCATATTAACAATCTGGTGGTTTAATTTATCATGCCTTCTACATTGCTTAACACTTTATTTATTTGTTAACACAAATTTATTGAAGTATAATTTGCATACCATGTCCTTACTCCATTTTAAGTGTACAATTAAATTATTAGTAAATTTACCAAGTTGTACAGCTATTCACATAAATCAGTTTTATAACATTTCCTTTCCTCTAATTCCCATCCCCAACTACATTTCAAGCATGCCCCTCCGCTCCGCAATGCTCACCACATCCCTCAGATGTGGGTCTACTCCCCCAACCCCAGAATCCCTGGTGAACACCACCACCATTTGAGCACCGTCGTGTTAATCAGTCAGTACCAATTTGATGGCGAGTACATGTGGGGTCCGTTCTTCCAGTCCTGTGTCACCTCACCTCGAATAATGGGCTCAAGCTAAATGCAAGATAATATAAGTGGTGCTAACTCACTGTGGTTTCTTAAAATTGAGTAATATTCCATTGTAAACAAATTTTAATAATCAAATTAAAACCAAATTTTAATAATCCACTCATGAATTGATGGGCACTTGGGTTGTTTCCACAACCTTGCAATAGTGAATTGTGCTGCCATAAACATTCGGGTGCAGATGTCTTCATTATAGAATGTCTTATGTTCTTTTGGGTAGATGCCTAATAATGCTATTGCTGAATTGAATGGTAATTCTATTTTTAGCTCTTTGAAGAATCTCCAAATTCTTTTCCACAAAGGTTGCACTAATTTGCAGTCCCACCAGCAGTGTAAGAGTGTTCCTGTCTCTCCACATCCTCGCCAGCATTTGTTGTTTTGGGATTTCTTGATAAAGGCCAGTCTCACTGGGGTTAGGTGGTATCTCATTGTGGTTTTGATTTGCATTTCTCTAATGATTAGAGATTTTGAACTTTTTTTTATATGTTTGTTAGCCATTATTCTGTCTTCTTTGGAAAAATCTCTTCTCATTTTCATTGCCCATTTATACATGGGGTTGTTTGATTTTTTTCTTGTTAATTCTTTTGAGTTCTAGGTAGATTCTTATTAGACCTTTATCACAAGTGTAGAGAGCAAATATTTTCTCCCATTCTGTAGGTTGTTTATTTGCTCTAGTGATAGGTTTTTTTGGCTGTGCAGAAACTTTTGAATTTGATCAGATCCCATTTGTTTATTTTTGTTGCTGTGGTAATTGCTTTGGGGTCTTATTCAAGAATTCTTTGCCTAGGCCAATGTCTGAAAGGGTCTTCCCAACATCTTCTACTAGGATTTGTAAGGTTTCCTGCCTTAGGTTTAGGTCTGTTAACCATCTTGAGTGTATTTTTGTGAGAGGTGAGAGGTAGGGATCCAGTTTCATTCTTCTGCATGTAGCTATCCAGTTTTCCCAGCATCATTTATTGAAAAGAGGTTCTTTTCCCCAATGTATATTTTGGTCTAGTTTATCAAAGATTAGGTTACTCTATACAGATGGTTTCATCTCTGGACTCTCAGTTCCAAAGATCAATGCTTCTGTTCTTGTGCCAATAAAAAACTGATTTGATTATTATTGCTTTATAGTACAACTTGAAGTTTGGAAGACTGATGCCTCCCAGTTTGTTCTTTTAGCTTAAGATTTCTTTGGCTATATGAGGTGTTTTCTGGTTCTATATAGAGTATAGAATTATTTTTTCTAGGTCTGTAAAGAATGAAGATGGTACTTTGATAGGTATTGCATTTATTCTATAGATCACTCTAGGTAATATTGACATTTTAACAATATTGATTCTACCAATCCATGAGTAAGTTAGATTTTTCCATCTTTTTCCATCTTCTACAATTTCTTTTTTTAGTGTTTTGTAGTTCTCCTTGTATAAGTCTTCCATATCTTTTGTTAAATTTATTCCTAGATATTTAATTTTCTTTGAGGCTATAGTAAAAGGTATTGTGTTTTTGATTTGAGTTTCTCTACAGAACATTCCACCCAAATAAAGCTGAATTTACATTCTACTCAGCAGTGCATGGAACCTTTTACAAAATTGACCACATACTAGCCCACAAATAAGATCTCAACAAATTCCAAAAAAATAGAAATTATACTGTGTGTCTTCTCCGACCATAGAGGTATAAAACTAGAGTTCAATTTCTATAGAAACTCTCACTACTTCAGAAAGTCATGGAAACTAAACACATCAAAAAAATAATTCATCACAACCAGGTGGGCTTTATTCCAGGGATGCAAGGCTGGTTCAACATATGCAAATCTATAAATGTAATTCACCTCATAAATAAAAGCACGAACAAAGACCATATGATTCTCTCAATAGATGCAGAAAAAGCATTTGACAAAGTCCAACACACCTTTATGATAAAGACTCTTAACAAAATAGGCATAGGCGGTTCATACCTTAATCTGACCAAAGCCATCTATGACAAACCTACGGCCAACATCATACTAAATGGGGAAAAACTGAAATCATTCCCACTTCGAACTGGAACTAGACAAGACAAGGATGCCCACTTTCCCCTCTTCTTTTCAACATAGTGCTCGAAGTCCTAGCAATAACAATCAGGCAAGAGGGTGGTATTAAGGGTATCCAAGTCAGTGCAGATGAGATCAAGCTCTCGCTATTTGCTGATGATATGATTTTATATCTGGAAAACCCCATGGATTCTTCCAAGAGACTCCTAGATTTGATAAATGAATTTGGTAAGGTCTCAGGTTATAAAAACAATGTGCACACATCAGAGACATTCACATATGCCAAAAACAGTCAAGCTGAAACTCAAATCAAAAGGTAATACCCTTTACTATAGACCCCCCCAAATTAAATATCTAGGAATAAATTTAACAAAAGATACGAAAGACTTATACAAGGAGAATTATGAAACACTAAAAATAGAAACTGCAGAAGATATAAAAAGATGGAAAAGGATGGAAAAATCTACCTTGTTCAAGGATTGGTAGAATCAATATTGTTAAAATGTCAATTTTACCTAAAGTGATCTATAGAATAAATGCAATCCCCATCAAAGTACCATTTTCATTCTTTACAGACCTAGAAAAAATAATTATTCTCTTTGTATGGAACCAGAAAAGACTCCGTATAGCCAAAATAATCTTAAGCGAAAAGAACAAACTGGGAGGCATCAGTCTTCCAGACTTCAAGTTGTGTTACGAAGC
>CAUYRT010016753.1:0-22067 GCA_963574885.1 Lepilemur ruficaudatus
CAACTAAAAATATATGTAAAAAATTAGCCGGGCATGGTGGCGCATGCCTGTAGTCCCAGCTACTCGGGAGGCTGAGGCAGAAGGATTGCTTGAGCTCAGGAGTTTGAGGTTGCTGTGAGCTAGGCTGATGCCACGGCACTCTAGCCCGGGCAACAGAGTGAGACTCTGTCTCAAAAAAAAAAAAAAAAAATAGAAAGAAAATAGTCAAACAACTAAAAACAGAAAAAGTTAGCCGGGCATGGTGGCGTGTGCCTGTAGTCCCAGCTACTCGGGAGGCTGAGGCAGAAGGATTGCTTGAGCTCAGGAGTTTGAGGTTGCTGTGAGCTAGGCTGACGCCACGGCACTCTAGCCCGGGCAACAGAGTGAGACTCTGTCTCAGAAAAAAAAACAAAAAACGTAATACTAAAGAGTATCTACCGGTATAAAAATAGGGGACTATGGTGGGTGAGTGTGAGAGGGGTACAAAAACTAAGTGGTTACCTGTCATTAATTTCTAAAACTTATAACTAAAAAGTAGCAATTAATTGCTTAAGTATTTTTTTAAATAATGTGAACCTACTTAAATAAACAGACAAAAAGAAATGATTAATTGTTCTAGAGGCAAAACTTGTGGAATAGAAATGGTACAGCAGAAGACTTTTTATCGTAAATTGACAATTTATAATTGTATGAATTTATGGAGTACAAAGTGATGTTATGAATACAATGTGGAATAATTAAATCAAGCTAGTTAACGTATTTATCACCTCAAATGCTTAACATTTTTTGTGGTGAGAGCATTTGAAATTTATTCTCTTAGCAATTTTGAAATGTAAAATACTCTGTTACTAATTATATCTACCACACTGTGCAATAGAACTAAAAGAAACCGTATTTCCCATCTAACTGAGCCTTTGTACCTCTGACCATCGTCTGCCATTTCCCTGCCCCCGCCCTCCGTAATCACCATTCCACTCTCTGCTTCTGCTTCTGTGAGTTCAACTGTTTCAGATTCCACACATAAGTGAGAACGTGCGTGATTGGTCTTTCTGTGCTTGGCTTATTCTGTCCTCCAGGTTCATCTGTGTTGTCACAAATGACAGAATTTCCTTCTTTCTAAAGGCTGATTAGTATTTAATTGTGTATCTATGCCACATTTTCTTTATTCATCTTTTTATGACACTTAGGCTGATTCCATAACTTGGCTATTGTGAACAGAGCTGCAACATGGGAGTGCAGACACCTCTTTGAAAAACTGATTTCAAATCTTTTGGGTAAATACCCAAAAGTGGGATTGCCAGATTACCTGGTAATTCTATTTTTGGGGTTTTGAGAAACCTCAGTATGGTTTTCTATAGTAGCTGTACTAATTCACATTCCCACCAACAGCATGTGAAGGTTCTCTTCTGTCCACACCCTCACCAACACTTGCCTTTAGTCTTTCTGGCAACAGCCACTGTAACAGGTGTGATATGACAGATCACTGTGGTTTTGATTTGCTGTTCCTTAATAATAGCAATATTGAACATTTTTTCATATATCCATTAGCCATTTTTGTGTCTTGCCCATTTTTTAATTGCGTTTTTTGTTGTGTTTTTTCACTGTTGAGTTGTTTGAGCTCCATAAGTATTTTGTGTATTAACCCCTTATTGAATGCATGGCTTACAAATATTTCCTCTCAGTCTATAGGTTGTCTCTGTATACTGCCAATTGTTTCCTTTGCTATACAGAAGGAAGAAATGAAATTGTCATTATTTGCTGATGACATGATCTTATATACAAAAAACCCTACAGACAGACTCTATCAAAAAACTGTTAGAACTAATAAAGGAACAAATTTTCAGGACACAAAATCAACACACAAAAATCAGCTGCATTTCTATATACTAACAGCGAACTATCTGAAAAAGAAATAGAAAGAACAATCCCATTTACAATAGCAAAAACAATAACAAAAATTACTTAGGAATAAATTTAACCAAGGAGGTGAGATCCCTGTACACTGAGAACTATAAAGCATCGATGAAAGAAACTGAAGACTATTGTTAAAACAAGTCTTTTAATACTACAGTCCATTGTGTGATAACGCTTCCTTTGAAAACCAAATTTGTTCTAGCACAATTAATTAACTTATTACTTGGGAAAAATGTAAACATACTTGAATTTCCCATTTTCTTTTTTTAATCTTTTTTAAACTATTTACATTTTTATTTTTCTTCTTTCTTTTTTTCCTTTTTTTTTCTTTGTTGTATTTACAAAACCTTGTGTCAAGATTTCTCCATGTCTTCTCATGATTTGATAGCTCATTTCTTTTTATTGCTGAAAAATATTCCACTGTCTGGATGTACCATATTTTATTTATCCAATCACCTACTGAAGAACATCTTGGTTTCTTCCAAGTTTTAGCGATTATAAGTAAAGCTGCTATAAACATCCAGGTGTAGTTTTTGTGTGGACATGTTTTCATCTCATTTGGATAAATAACAAGGAGTGTAATTGCTGGATAGTATGGTAAAAGTATGTTTAGTTTTGTGAGAATCCTCCAAACTATCTTCCAAATTGGCTGTACCATTTTGCATTCCCACCAGCAATGAATGAGATTTCCTGTTGCTCCACATCCTCATCAGCATTTGGTGTTGTCAGTGTTCTGTATTTTGGCCATTCTAATAGATGTGTAGTAGTATCTCATGGTTGTAATTGAAATTCCCTAATGACACATGATGTGGAGCATCTTTTTACAGGCTCATTTGCCATCTGTATATCTTCTTTTTGAGGAGTCTGTTCATGTCTTTTGCCATTTTTCAGTTGGATTGCTTTCTTATTATTGAGTTTTAAGAGTTCTTTGTATATGTTGGATGCCAGTCCTTTATCACTGCGGTCCCCAACTCCCAGGCCCAGGCCTAGTACCAGTGCATGGCCTGTTATGAACCAGGCCATGCACCACCCCCATGTGTGTGGAAAAATTGTCTTCCATTAAACTTAGAAATGGGGGTGCCGCAGAGCAGGAGGTGAGCAGCTGGCAGGCAAGTAAGCGAAGCTTCGTCTGTATTTACAGCCGCTCCCCATTGCTTGCATCGCTGCCTGAGCTCCACCCCATTCCCCACTCCTGATCCATGGATAAATTGTCTTCCATGAAACCAGTCTCTGATGCCAAAATGTTGGGGACTGCTGCTTTATCAGATATGTGTTTTGCAAAGATTTTCTTAAAGTCTGGCTTCTTTTCCTTCCTTAAGCAGTGTCTTGTGCAGAGCAGAAGTTTTAATTTTAATAAAGTCCAACTTGTTATTTTTTTCTTTCATGGATCATGCTTTTTATTGCACAATTTTTCATAGCTCAGTGATTTTTAGGAATTCATATAGTATTTAATGACAACTAACCACATTTATCTTTCTCAACCATTCATTTATTTGGCCAGATAATTCCATTTTGGGTAAAGTTCCCAAATAATTAATATAGAAGTAGTATAATTTATTATGATGAAAAATTGGAAACTTAATGCCAAGCAGTTGAGACTGGGTTACACAAGAAAGTATTAACAATATGAAATACTAATATAGGTGTTAAGATTGTTAGCATGTAAACAGTTATTACATACAAAAATAAGCTGATGGAAAGATTAAGAAGAGAAATCAGCAGATAAAATATCATTCGTATATTATTGTCAACTAAGAAAAACTATATTTTGACAAATGGAAATAAAAATCCAGTAACACGTGCTGTGAGCTAGGCTGATGCCACGGCACTGTAGCCCAGGCAACACAGTGAGACTATGTCTCAAAAAAAAAAAAAAAATCCAGTAACTTGTATTAGTTAGAGTAAGTAATGCTAATGGCTATAAAACAAATCCCACAATCTCATAGCACAAGTTTGTTTTTCACTCATGCAAAGTTGAATACAAATGTTGGAGTTGAACAGCAGCTAAGGGATCCAGCCTCCTTTCATCTGTGGCTCCAACATCCCCTAGATCCCTGGAGTCCTCAGCCAATTCCTCTGCATGGAGCTGGGACAGGGAGGAAGAGTGTGGGGGATAATACAGGAGGTTTCTATGTGCCAGGATTGGAGAGCTCACTTGCACCCACATGGCCATGTCAAGGCAGGCTGGGGGAAGTGCTCCAGCTCTGTGCCCAGGAGACAGAAGGAAAGCTTTTTCGCCTTTATAGCACCCTCTGCACTCTGCAAAACTACAGTTGGTTTTTTTAGGCTGCTTTCTCCTTTCAATTGTGCTTAAATCCATCATAATATATAAGCATCCCTTATTATCTTAATCTATTCCGTTTCTGAGTCTGGATTATGAAAGTTTAGATACCACTTATCCAAGTCTATTAGGTTCCTGTGTTCAGACAGTAAGAGTTTTGATAGCTAACATTTATTCATTCTTTCTTTAAAAAAAGAAAATTGAAATTTGCAGGCTCTGTGAGCTCATCCCTCATCCTTCATTCAGACAATACCTCCTAAATCAACTCAGATTATTGCCTATCCCACTTAAAATTTTTACAGCAAGATTACATGTCTTGTCAAGGAAACAATATATGACAATCCTTTTTGTAAGTGACTTCTCATTCCTAATCTAAATCTTTTTTTTTATTAAGATAAAGCAGAATTTTATAGAATTTTTTAAGTAGCACAAAATAACTCTACTTAGGGCTTCTGACCTGCATATTAAAAACCAGTGTTTGGTTATGCATTGTCGGCATTCATCACGGTCAATTCCCATATAAGTGTTTAATATTAACATTGATATTTTTATATGATATAAGCATCTGTAAACATGTTACATTTAGGAAGCGAAACATCTTTATCATAATAATCCATTCCTAATTTTTTAAAATTTCCATTATCAACTTTAACATTTAACAGATGGTCCCCCAGTTACCATCTAATTTTAACAAAAGTTTTTTAAAGTGTTCAAAAATTTTCTGGAGTAAACCAATTTTTGTTATGTTATTATTTTGTATACTCGCTTGTTGGTTTTTCTAGAAGATTTTTATTATTAACTTTTCAATTTGTATTAAATGTTCCATAGAAGCTCTTAGTGAATATTTACACTTAATTGATGCTTTAACTTAAATAGTACTCTCATTTTTACTATATTTAATCTCTATACTTATAAGTGTCTTCCTTTATTATTCCTACAAAGGTTTTACCATATTCTGTTAATGGATATTTTCTGTGCCAAGATAAATCACTAGGCTTTTGTTGCTAAGTTATTACATTTATTTATTTTCTAACTACGTGTCATTAATATATGTGATTAATTTTTACAAATAAGTTTGAAATCTTGCAACTTTGGGTGAACTTCTCATTTTTTGATTGATGTCTTTGATTTTCTTTATACAATTAGTAGATAATGACTTTTTAACAGGGTAGCTAGAGACCTTATTCGAGGCTCTTTTTCAACTATCTTCTTATACAGTACTTTTAAAGTTAAGATAAACAAAGTTCAATCTGTATCCACTTATAATCTCTTCTATTAATAATTAAATAATTCAATTAATTAAAACTAAACTATTTATAAAATTAACTGAATTAAGAAAACCATGACAGATTGAAAACCATGTCATTATGTCATCTAAGCTTATTAATTGGATTTGGAATTCATTTCTATAGATAGTAAAAAACAAATTAACAATCAGCTGATATTCTAAGTGAGTACATTGAATATAACATAATAAATTTTATAAATCAATTCTCTGTATAACATTAAAATTTTACTACAATGGCAAAGAATATTTCTAAAATGAATCCTGAGGGAAGAATCCTGTCCAAGTTACTAGATGAGTAAGCATTTGGGGTGTTATAATATCACCACCTACTGGAGGATTTGAATCAGAAGGTTTTCATTTTGAAATCCTCATCAATACCAAAATTTATCAGATTTAGAGATTCCTTGATTCGTACAATTTTGTTAAGTTGTTGATGTCCCTTACTTTACACACATGAGAAAGTAGAAACAGAAAGGTTAAACAGAGTTTAATGATTTGCCCAAAATCACACTACTAATTGCATGTAAGACCATCATACAAGACCATCTGTATATGAGACTAACCCAGGCCTCCTGGCTACCAGGCCCACGAACTCTGTGCTCTGCCTGGCCCTTAAAGCATGCCGATACCATGTTGGTGGTCAGCATCTATTTTAATAATGATTTAAACACTCTTGAAGTGAGAGCAAAGCTGGTTTTTGCATAAAAATTAATTATCATATCGATAGCTTTCCCATTTTTTTACTGCCTCATTTTATCTTAGAATAATTAAGAAGTGAATTTCTACTATGTTCTTATGTTTTCTCCTACAGATGATCATAGAGTGAATTATTAAGTTGAGCAGTCTATGTATGTTTCTTACTAAATCTCTTTTATTTTCTCACCCATAATTAAAAAAGAAAGAAGGTAGAATTTTCCAACTCTCTGAATGACAATTTAAGACTGTTGGGATGGCATGGGAAAATATGTTATCACATACACAGTAAATGAGAGTAAATTGATGCTAAAGTTTGCTAGTAATTTTATAATCTGTATCAAAAATTTAAATCACATAGCCTGATGGGGCAATTCCATTCTTGGAATCTATTCTACAGATAGTTTTGCACAAATATTTATTGCAGCATTATTGATAATAGCAAAAACAGACAAATCCGGAAACAATCTATATATTATTAATAGAAAACTGATAAATTGCAGGACATCAGTACAACCATACTGCATAGAATACTATGTGGCCATTTTTTAAAATGACATACTAATAGTTTTATGCATTCTTAAAAGATAATTAAATTTATGTTCAAAGAAAAGGAGCCAGTGATTTGTACTGTCACTTCACATGTATAAAATGTTTTATAAATATTTACAATAACCATAAAATATATTAATACATGGTTTTATATGATTTTATTCTATAAATATGTATTGTATACAGATGACCCTTGACTTAAAATGGGGGATGTCCCAATAAATTCATCGAAAGTTGAGAATACATTTACTGGGTGTCGGGCAGAGGGGACGGGGGAGGAGGGGATGGGTATATACAACACAATGAGTGCGATGCGCGCCGTCTGGGGGATGGTCATGCTTGAAGCTCTGACTCTGGGGTGGAAGGGAGAGAAAGGCAACACACGTAACCTAAACATTTGTACCGCCACAATATGCTGAAATAAAAAAGAAAGAAAGAAAGAAAAAGTTGAGAAGAATGTAAGTTGAAACTGCATTTACCACACCTAACTCACTGAACATCATAGCTTAGCCTAGTCTACCTTAAATGTGCTCAGAACACTTACATTCACCTATAGTTTGGCAAAATCATCTTGCAGAAGAGTCCACAGTAGAGCATGAGTTGTTCACCCTGGTGATTTTGTGGCTGACTGAGAGCTTTGGCTGTCCATCATCAAGTACCTCATATCGTTAGTCCAGAAAAAATCAAAATTGAAAATTCAAAGTACAGTTTCTACTGAATGCATATTGCTTTTGCACCATCATAAAGTCAAAAAATTAAGTTGAGCCATCGTAAGTTGTGGACTGTGTGTGTGTGTGTGTGTGTGTGTGCACAGAGAAAAAAATCCACGCATTTGTTTATGCATAGAAAGGTCTCTAACACAATGTGTTATACCTTTTCCAGATTATGACTCACACAGCAAAAATTTCTCCCAAACTCTAAGATAAACTGCAGGGGATTTAGGGGCATCTATATGGAGCTTGGTACAAAAAAACATGATGTTTTCTTTATATTACAAAATTATGATAAAAACCACAAAGTATTTGGGAAGATATTAAGTACTGAATTTTAAACTTCTGAAAATTGTGCTCTAATAGTTAATGTATTTGTAAGTTTGCTATCACCAATACAATTTTTTAATAGATGATTTTTTTCTCAAAATGGCTACATGCAATTCCTGGTCAAGACTTTTAAAAATGATTTAATCTAAGCCAGACACAGAAAGACAAATATCACATGTTCTCACTCATATGTAGGAGCTAAGAAAAAGTGATCTCATGGAGGTAGAGAGTAGACTGATGGTTCCGGGAGAATGGGAAGGGTGGGGGGAGAGGGGATACAGTGGGGATGGGGTATAAAAACACAGGCAGATAGAAGGAATAAGATCAAGTTCTCCGTAGCACAATAGGGTGACTGTAGTTAACAATAATTTATTGTATTATTTGAAAATAACTAGACGAGTAGAATTGGAATGTTACTAATATAAAGAAATGATAAATGTCTAAGGTGATGGATATGCCAATTACCTTGATTTGATCATTACATATTGTATCCTTGAATCAAAATATCACATGTATTCCATAAATATGTATACCTATTATGTATCCACAAAATTTAAAAACAAAATGTTTTAAATTATTTAATACAATTATTGATGGTCACCATTGACGAAAAACTTTATTTGCACTAATATGTAATAAAAAAATTTTATTTGCCTTTGCTTTTTAGGTAAAAAAAAATTTTTTAACTACTTTACAACTGTGCAAAAATTGTAACATAGCTGAAGTCCATTTTTTAATTGAATGTCTTTTCTGTTTCTTTAACTGATAAATATAATGTTAAAATTTATCAGATGATGTGAACAGATTTCCAACATAATCAAACATTCCCAAGTGTTTTGCAATCTAACAACTCTCTAATTTGCAAAAACGCATGTGGATTAGGGTGGTCCCTAAATCCACTGAGAGTGTCCTTGTAAGAGACAGAAAAGGAGAAAACACAGAGACACAAAAGGTGATGGGAACACAGAGGGCTCAGAGAGGAGGGGTGAGCAGGGTGAGGTGAGGGAGAAGGGGAGGTCCTAGGAAATCCAAGAGGATCAAAGATCGGGACATGAGAATACAGAGCACTCCACTTGCTCTTAGCATGCTCCCTACTGTGGACCTTGTACATCGGGATGATACTACTCACTTTACAAAGTTGTGGTAAGAATCCCATCGTGTGATGAATGCAAATATGTCTGGCACAAAGGAGGGAAGTTGGCACATAGTTACCAGGGCAAGCAAGAATGGGAACTCACAACAGGACAGATGTCGGAAACCAGAAGGTGTTCTCCCTTCACCTGCTTCCCCTTGGAGGTCTGCTTCCTTTTATTTGTCTCCACTGAGCAGTCCTTTGGGACTTCTTGTCCCCATGGCAAAAAATGGCCAACCCCATGGCTTGCATGTTTCACTTCCAGCCTCTGGCACATTGTCACCTGACATGTCTGAATCCTAGCTCCCTGTTTCAGGAGGGAGAACCAGACTGGCCAAGCTTGGGTGACAACTGCCAACCTTGATCTGTGTTCAAGGGGCAGAGTCCTACCCATGGCTGCCATGACCTACCTCTGTGGATGAGTCCTCGGCAAGGAGAGATGGTTCTTGGACTAGGAGACACCGTAAAACTGAGCTCTCTCACTCACTATCTGTGCTGTCTGGGGCTTGTCATAATCTATCTTTTGTTTTCCCTGTTAAATTAAAGAATTACTCTAAGATTGCTAAAGTTTCTTTCAATTCTAAAATTCTACAGCCCAATGATCTAAATAGAGGAATTTTAGGAAGCACAGCTGATGAGCAGGGGCTGAAGGACAGCAGAATGGAGGGAGACAGACTCACATTGTCCGAACCACACACTAGCCGCCCTATTCTCTCTGTGCATGAAGGCAGTCTTTACGAAAAACAAACCCAAGTGTCCTTGCTTAAGGATCTGAAAAGTCTTCGGATGAAGGTTGATACATATCCTCAGAGTTTCCAGGTGCTTCCATGGTGGAGCTGGGGCTGGAGCTCAGTACCACCTAATATCCACGAAGTCTATTTACGTGAGCTTAGAACTGGGCCAGAGGGTAGTGGTTCGAAAGGAATTTCATGCTTACAATATAAAAATATTTACACAATATCATTTCTTTCATAGCACTTTATATTCCTAAAAACACAGACAAGTCAAGCTTTATAAATATAATTATGTATACACATTCTATAGAATGTTCTTACAAATAAGAGCCATAGAAAATATCCTTTTGAAAAGCAAAAGATCCTTCTGAAATTAAAAATAATTATTTTCTTATTTATCTCCTGTTTGTATGGCCTTTGTTATTAAGTATCTTCAAAGGGAAAAACTCGTAGAATTTTTCCCGTGTGAATTACTTATTACCTCCTGATCTCCCTGGGCGGTATCTCACGGTAGCCAGCAACCTTCTTTGAAAATCTCCGACTTGTGATTGGGCCGACAGCAAGGGGACACGCCCAGGCTCCCACTGGCTCGTACACCCACTTGCCACTGGCCCTATGTACACAATCACCCCTCTGTCCAGGCTGCGCCCCGAGGGTAGGCGCTGTGTTCATGCAACCGAGCTGTGATCCCAGGCACTCACTGACGCTGTGGTTGATGGCTGGAGAGAGACCATGGGGGCCTGAAATCAACTCTTTTGGACAAATTAGTTCACATTACCTGGAAAAAAAAGTGAAAGACAAAACCTTAAAAAAGGGAACCCGAAAAAATTTCTCCCTATTTTTCTTTACTATAAAAAGCAAAGAAATATAGGCTGGAATAAGCTGAGGCTGCTTCACCTTGGAGCCAAATAGCAGAAGGTCCAAACCAGTCTCACCCAATTTCACAAGCTGGATACTTCATTACGTTCAGAATAAAATTAAGGCAAGTATCTCATAACTCACTCAAAGATGGCTCCCCGCCGCAAGCTTACGCTTCACTTTGGCATGAAGAGTGACCTGCAGGGGTCTGTGAAAGGCGCATGAGCCACGAGGCTCGCTTCTGCAGGCAGGGCGTCCCCGTGTGACCCCGGGGTTTAGGGTGAAACGTCAGCTATTGCATTCCTGTTATTCACATGCCCGCCCCAGTTCCGCGGCTCCTTGCTGCGAGGGCAGCGCGTGGGCACCACTGTCTTGGGCTGAGGAAGAGGAAGGGGGTGGGAGCTGAGGGGAGATTGGGGCAATGGAGAAGAGAAAAGATGTTCTCCAGCGTTTCCACAAAAAGATGAAAATTTGAGAAATGGCTTGCCGAAATTTTTCCACCCAATCAATTAATACAGTCAAAATCCAGTTACACTAGATGCTTGAAAGATTGATGTTAAGCTTTCTTTCCTAGGCTGCGATGAATAAAAACAACAGCTGCAAATTTCACAGGAACAATTTATCTCTTTTTTTTTCCAACTCAACTTTACATTTCTACATAATAACAGTCACAGTAAGGTAGGGAATCCTCTCTTGATGGATACTTTAGATAACACTGCATTCCTCAGGATTTCATCTCACGTTGGTAAAGATCGGAGGATTATGGAGCTCGGCGCTCGATTCTCGAGTCAAATTACAGTCGATGTCTGCGAGCTGGGCTGCTGCTCCCTCCGGCGGACATTTGTCGTATTGCACTATTTTTTTTAAATGGTGCAGCCCTTCCTGGGCAAGGAAACGTCTCTGAAAGCCAAGAACTATCAGGAAGTAATCTCAAAAGATCCCTGCCTGATCAAAAAAATGCATGTATTCAATGACATTCAGCTGACTGTATTCGCCAGAATTCTCAGCAAATTTGTGAAGAAAAAATTGTCTTGTTAACAGCCCTCAGGGGAGAATAAATCCACAGGGAATGGCTCATTAATAATTATTTTTTAAAATATTTGTTCTGATTGATAAAGGATAGAGAATTTGAATTTGGCAGTTGGGGAGAGAGAAATTTTGCCCTCACCCAGGGACGGTGTGGCACAGGAGGCAGGGACCACAGAGAAAATACATGTTGGCTAGGGAGTGTTCTAGAGAAGCACTTTATGTACTCCGAGAGGCTGAACATTCCCTGGACTCTTCAGCAGAGATTTGTTAGGTCCTATCATGCAAAATGGCAAAGAGGCCAAATTCTATGTCCTGAGTGATTTAGGGGCTTCTATGGACTGATCTGTGTTCCCCCAAAATTTGTAAGGTCAACATATGAAGCCCTAACCCCCAAGGTGATGGTATTGAAAAGTGGGGCCTTTGGGGAGTGATTGGGTCATGATGGTGGGGTCCTCATGAGGGATTAGTGCACTGAACCAAAATAAAATTTTAAGGCTCACCCCCCCCCCACCGGCTGACTGAATGGACCCCCTCATGGCCAAAGGAATATCTTAAAACTAAATTGTCTGCCAGGAGGAGGGAGGTCAGACATGCTTCATCTTGCCCCCTCCCTTCTTGGAGTCCTTTGTGACCCATTGACAGGCCTAAGGGTATGCAAGACAAACCTGCAGGTCCTCAATTTACACAACAAATGTATGTCCGGTGGCTTATCTCTGATAACAGCTCCTTACCTTAAAATATTCCAAGCCTCTAGACAAACCTTCATGTCTTTAACCAATTACAAGCCAAAGAATCTTTAAACCCACCTATAACCTGTAAGCCCCTCCCCCCTCAAGATGGCCCACCTTTTCGGGCCAAGCCAATGTATGCCTCCCACGTATTGATTTATGACTTTACCTGTAACCCCTGTCTTCCCGAAATATATAAAACCAAACTGTAACCCAGCCACAGCGAGTCCACTTGCTCAAGGCTTCTTGGGAGTGGCTGCGGGTCATGGTCCTGAAATTTGGCTCAGAATAAACTTCTTTTAAACATTTCGGAGTTTGGATTTTTTCCATCCACAGTGTCTTTAGAAGAAGAGGCATCAGAGAGCCACTTCTCTCTCTTGCTGTCTGCCCCACCACCGCCCCACCATGTGACCACACGGCAGAGAGGCAGCCACCAGCAAGCCTCACCAGAACCCCACTCTGCCGGCACCCTGACCTTGGACCCGCAGCCTCCAGAACTGTGAGAAGATAAATTTCTGTTGGCCAAGCCCCCGGGCGTGGTGTTTGTTGGGGCAGCTGACTTATACAGAGGGGAAGGAGACTGGCTGAAACATAGACACGGGGTCGACAGGGAGGGCTGAGAGTAGGAGCCCAAGCACCAAGGACCAGGGTCCTTCCCCTGAGGGATTTCTAAATCCGTAAAGCTCAAGAAGCTCTGCATCAACACCACCGGAAGTGACTGAGAAGAGGTACAAGTAACACTCTGGGTCAGGTTGACCAATCTCTTCAGGACAAGGCAAACACAGAAAATGAGGACACGTGCGTAGCTCGCTGACAGCGGTGACGCCGCAAGGCCCCTGGACACCCCGTCCCTGCGGGGCTTCCCTGGCTGCAAGAGGCCTCAGTGGTCCGCACAGCCACAGCCTCCTGCGGGCGCCCGAGGGAGGCTCCGGCGGGTGGGCTGCCTGGGGCTGGGGGTGGCGAGCCTCCAGGCAGCAGCCCTCTGTAGCCCTCTCGGCGGGGACCCGGCCTCGGGCTTGCCCGGCCTCACGGCCTGCTGGAATCCATCTCCCTGAGCCACCCTGTTCCACGCAGTCGTCACATCAGAATCTAGTCCTATTGCCCTCTGTCTGGCTAGTGTCCACAGGACTTCCGATGCCCTGTGCATTTACTCAACCGCTCTGTATTTAGACACAGGTTAATAGAAATGCTGCAATTTTGGTGTTTGTTACCCTTCCTTTGTTTTTATCCCTGCTTTATCTGGTCCTTTTTCTTTATCTAAACACTTCTCTAACAGAGACAAAGATGGTAACACGTTGCCACAACTGAGAACTGAGGAGTAAGCAAAAAGGGAAGAAAAAGGCCTCTGAGCAGACAAAATAGAGATTACAAAGTGCACGTGTAAGAGTGCCGTGATGTTTGCGTAATTCTGAAACTGCTGAGAACAATTCTAACTTCTTGTACTGCTGTGACAGAGGGAAGACCACAGTGGTTTTAGAGGTAACAAGAACAGTTTTCTGGAAATTTTATAGTGATTATTACCCAGCTCCCTGAGTACAGACAGTCCTCAACTTAGTATGGTCCGACTTATAATTTTTTGACTTTTATGATACCCGTACAACCATTCTGTTTTCACTTTCAGTATGGTATTCAACAAATTACATGAGATAGTCAACACTTTACTGTAAAATAGGCTTTGTGTTAGATGATTTTGGCCAACAGTAGGCTGACCTATGCCAGTTTTCTGAGCACATTTAAGGTAGGCCAGGCCAAGCTACGTTTGGTAGCGTTAAGCATATTAAGTGCATTTTCGACTTACTGTATCTTCAATTTGCATGAGTGTATCAGGACATGGCCCCATTGTAAGTGGAGGAGCATCATCTGGTCCTTTTTCTTAGTTGCTCTTCCTAGTACACTGCGTAGTATCTTTGCCATGACTTCTGTGTACAGTGAAAGAGATTATTTACTCCCAGGACTAGTGCTTCAGAACCGCTGCATGAAAAATCTTTAACACTTCCCTGCTCTGAATTTGTGACTTGCACTGAAATAGTTGCTAGCACTACCGACTGAGACTTCCCGTTCTGCTCCAGAGTACAAGGTAAGACTGCACTTGCAAATTCCTTGATTGTTGGGTGTGGCCATATGACTTGATTTGGCCAAAGCAAGTGTGTCGCTTCCAATCAAAAGTTTTAAGGCCTGAGCGTGATTTGCCAAATTTTTTCACCACCATGGGATGGTAGGGATTGCTCCAGAGGGTGAAAGTGGTGTCAGTCTCAATCTCTGAGCGAGGGTAGTACGGCGTAGAGCTTCCCATCAACTCATGAGCATCTCTGTTGCTTATATGTCACCGAGATTTGAGGACTATTTGCTATCATAGTATGACCATTCCTGACTGATCCATACACACACCCTAATTGTACATATAGAGGAGTCCCATATCACTCCTCAAAAGCTGCCTTATCTTACACATGGTCATAAAACCCTATATTGTCTAATGTCAAATATTATAGCAAATTAAAAGGTTGTTACATCTATAGGTAGAACTACCAATTGCCTTTAAAAGGAACAGCCAATAGCCAAAAGGAATGTATATAAACTACAACAAGCAAAAGAGGAAGAGATTGTATCGATATGGGGTTATTTATCAGAAGGCCAGCAGACCTGTATGCCTTAGTACTGTGATCCCCAACCCCCAGGCCGTGGAAGGTACCGGTCACTGCCCTGTTACAAACTGGCAGCAGAACTCTGCCTCCACCCCACCCCCTGCAGTCCCCAACCACACCGACCTACCCCTACCTCCGTCTCCAACCCCCTACCCCCATCCGTGGAAAAATTGCCTTCCATGGAATTTAGGAACCAGCTGCACAGCAAGAGGTGAGCAGCGGGAGGAGCCAGCGAAGAAGAAGCTTTATCTGTCTTTACAGTCCCCATCGCCGGTGTCCTCGCCTGAGCTCCATCTCTCTCCTCCCCAGTCCCCACAGTCTGTTGAAAAATTGTCCTCCATGAAACCAGTCCCTGGTGCCAAAACGGTTGGGGACCACCGCCTTAGTAGACTCTGATGTTATCTTTGATTTCATCGCACTGCTTCGGAACCATCAAACTGCAAAATTTCCCATAGTCAAAATTCTAATATAGGTGGGGTTTTTTTTTCTGCATTCCTTTATGTCAACCACAAAAATTTAGACTCCAGAATGTATAAATGCCTATTCACACTTTTTGGAGATACTTTTTAGAAAATAATGCTAGACATTGGGAATAGAAAAAAGAAGCAAATCAAATGACAGAAAAATAGGGGCCTTTGCAGTAAATCGAAGGAAATGTAATAGACATAAACCTAGGGCTTGGATATGCAATGCACTCTTCTGACATTTTTGAGCACTTAGGAGGGTAAAGTGTAAGTAAAAGAGGATGACAACATTTGCTTTCACATAAAGTTATTGTGGTGCTTAGAAAAAATATTTTTGTGTCTCTGCAGAGTTGGGGCTTTCGAGTAAGTTTTGCTGAAATCTTTAGATCCTGGGCCAAGACCAAGTCTTGGGAAGTTAATTTACAGCTCTGTAGATAGTGAGAAAACTCCAGAGAGAGGACTCCAGAGGTTCTCATGGGATGCGTATACATTTCAAGGGAAAATGAGACCCAGGACCCTGAAGACATCTCTAAGTGGTGACAGAGACACCAGGGGACCTGAGAAATGCATTTGCATTCCAGACAGTCAGAGTGAGAGCCAGGGCCCTTTCAGTCCCATCTCTAGGAACAGCGGTTTCTCTCCCTCTCTTCAGGGTGGAAAGTGAAGGCATCTGTCTCCTTCTCCCGTGTATAACAAAGAAAATCCATTTTTCTCCTTGCCTCACCTACAGAGCATCTCTGGCCATTTGTCACCTCAAGAGTAAGCACTGGCATGGGGGGACTAACACAATTATCATAATATAAGTAATAATAACTATTCTACCTCTGATCTAAAATACTTCGTGCACACATTCAGGACAAAATCATGGGTACATATGAAAAACACAACTCATCTTGGCAAAGCTAAGAGAAAAATGTACCCATTGCCATGCGGGGGCCTCTTTGATTCATGAGGTCATGATATAGTGGTTCTAAATCCCCTAATTTCCTTTCAAAAGCAAAATGTCCTTTTCTGTATTTTGTGAACCACCGCCCCCCTCACCCCCAAGGGGAAGTGGAGATGGAAACCTGGGTATGTCCTCAGGGTGCAGTTAGAGCTCCAGGCTCTATTGACTTTATGTTTTCTACTCTACACGCTAGAGCTGCGGCTTTGTCTCCAATCTAATTTTGCTCATATATGAAACTGAGACCTTTTTTTAAGGATGTGAGTTGGCTGTATTTAACAGAGAAGAAACAATTTTGATGGCTTAAATAAAATACAGTAGTATTGCTCTTTCACATAGGATTTGAAGCTGGACCATTCTTAGACGGAAATTTATAGGCTTAAATGCATATAAGAGAAATAAGAATGGCTGAAAAGTCAATGTAAGTATTTTTCTTAAGAAGTGAGAAAATAGAAAATTAAGCTCAAAGAACATAGAAGAAAAAAGCTGAAATTAATGAAACAGAAAATAAACATACAATACAGAGAATAAGCAAAGTCAAAAGCTATTTCTTGATAAGCTAAGTCAAAAGTTGGTTCTTTGAAAAGAAATAAGATTTATAAAACACTGGCAAAACTAATGAAGGGAAAAAGAAAGAACACAAAAATAACCAAAATCAAGAATGAAAAATGGATATCATTATTGTTCTTACAAACAATATAAAATCGTTACGAGAATATTCTGCCCATCTTCTGAAAATAACACTTTCTGATATAATTTTAAGATTTTCTCTATGCTACTTATAATTCTTTTTTTTTTTTTTTTTTTTTTTTTTGAGACAGAGTCTCACTCTGTTCCCCGGGCTAGAGTGAGTGCCGTGGCGTCAGCCTACCTCACAGCAACCTCAGCCTCCTGGGCTCAAGCAATCCTTCTGCCTCAGCCTCCCGAGTAGCTGGGACTACAGGCATGTGCCACCATACCCAGCTCATTTTTTCTATATACATCGTAGTTGGCCAATTAATTTCTTTCTATCTATAGTAGAGACGGGGTCTCGCTCTTGCTCAGGCTGGTTTGGAACTCCTGACCTTGAGCGATCCACCCGCCTCGGCCTCCCAGAGTGCTAGGATTACAGGCGTGAGCCACCGCACCTGGCCTATAATTCTTTTTAAGAAAACAAAGTAAACCATATATAAGAAATGTGTTTTAATAAATTCAGTTTGGTTTAAAAGCATCTACTAGAAAGCCACAAACCATTTTTGTTCATTTGGGTATAAGCAATGAAAACAAATTAATTTAGGAAACATTGGTAGGTGGGTGTGTTTACAGAAGTTACTGATTCACACATAAACAACTGAAGACTGTCTCAGTTTCCCCATGGCTTCTCCCAGTAAGAGATTGGATAGAATGCCCTCTCAAGTATCTCTGCTCCCAACCTAAAAAGAGGTTAATAATAAAGTTTAAATATAAAAAGAAGAGAATGATATGATGACTTACTAGGCAATTTATGGGGATAAAGGACTTTCAATGCATTAAATTCTGATATAAGGAAATAAATTATGCAGGAATGTGTAGGCTTTATTATCAACCAACAAAAGCTCTATGAGTCAGGGGTGGATAAGAATACAGACAGGCTTAATTGTATAAACAAGACATAGGATTTGAGATTTAAAGAGAAAATTCACAGAGCCAAAGAGAGAAAAAAGCTTCATGCATAATAATTCAGGAATAAACCTGGCCCAATTCAACCGAATTCCCGAATCCACATGTCCTCTTCATCCCCACGGTCACTGATCTTGTTCACGCCTCATACTCTTTACTCAGAAGACGCCTCAGAATATTCCAGGCATTGTCTGACTTCCAGGCTCATACTCCCCCAATCTATCTAATATGCCAGTGCTATTGCTAAAATAAAGTGAGATAATATCATCCTCGAATTAGAAATCTTTATTTTTCATAGCAATTTCTGGAAATAAAGGCCAAACTCCTTAGCATTGCATTTGTGATCCTTCTTGGTCATCTGGTTCTTTTTTCTTGAGTGTAGATTCTCCACTCAAGCCAGACCTTCTCACCATTCTCCAAACGTGCTCTACACAGTCTCCCCTTTAACCTTTGCTCCCATCCCCTCTGCCAGGAGGGCCTTTGCGTCATCTACGTCTGTTGAAATCTTTGGATCCTTTAGTGGTCAATTCTGATGCCACCCTTTCTACCATCCCAATTCTCCTCAATCAAGACTGATTTGTACCTCCTTCTTTCCATAGTTCTTTTTTCATAGTATCAAATTTAACTTAGATTTCTACAAGCATTATTTGTGTACAGTGAGGTTCGAAGCATGAAAACTAAGGCTGGATTACTCATCTCTGAGTCCCCCAGATTTTTTTTTTTAAAAAAACACATTTCTTTAGGTAGATGATTGATAAAGATTGTTGCTGCTAAAATTTGGAAGTTTTCATACTTACTGAAATTTCGCACAGTACATGTCTAGTCAGATAGTAAAGCCAGCCCTCTGATCAAGTATAAATCTTGTTCAGGCTCTTTTTGCCCAGGAGATTCAGAGAGTTGTAATTTCATCCAAGCAGGCGGAGCCCATACCTGCTGAGGTACTGCAGTCAGTGAACATGCTGCTGACAAATTCCACCAGAATTTAGGTATGTTAATTACAACCTATATCCTGTGCATTTTCAAGTTGGAAATAGGTGGCCAAAGGGATTTGAGAAAATAATAAAGAATTTGTGTATAAAATTTAAACTTATATTAAGCATTGAAGATGAGCACACCCAATTAATCGCAAGCATGTGTGCTTTATTTATTCAGTACACATTATCCAGCCCCTATTATAGGCCAAGCATTGGAGAGATAGACAGAATTGAACATAATCCTTGCTCTTTGAGGACTTCAGAGTATAGACACACCAGGCAATAATATGTACACTGAAAAAATGTCTCATGAAAAAAACTGTGCGAAGTTCTGTAATTATACCAGAAAGCTGCCTTAAGAAGGTGTGAAGATTTACCAAAACACTAGCTTCTAATTAATGATCATAAAAGATGAATATATGTTGGTCAGGTATAAAGAGGGCAAGAAAGTCCCAGGCAAAGGAAATGGTAGTGATGTGCAAAATGACAGGTAATTGATGTGTAAATCAATGAGTGGCTTTGAACAGCTAACCATGGGGAATGAGTGAGGTAAAGTTGGGAAAATAAAAAGTTTACAGATTAGGAAGAGCTGTATAGTCCATAACTAGGAGTTGGCTCTTATCTTTCTCTAGATGGTGGGGATTTAGTCAGAGGGGCAACATGGTGGTCTTTGTGCTTTTGAAAAATGATTCCGAGCAATATAGACAGAATGGAAGCTGAGGGAACTGCTGGGAAGCTAGTGTGGCAGATCAAACAGGAAGTCTGAGGCCGTGGGCTGCGACAGTGGAGGTGGGGGAAGAGGAGAGGACATGATGAAGATATTTTACAGAAGAAATAAAAAGATTTGGTAAGCAATAAACTGTAAATTTAGAGGCAATGTAAGAATCTATAATGACTCTGATTTCTAGCTGAAGCTAGATAGTGATCTAATAACTGAGAGAATGAAAAAGAAGTGGGTTTGTAGGGGAAAAAACAGGTTTTAGTTTGAGACACAAAGTTTTTGAGCTATCCAAATGGAAATATCAGCTGAAAAGACAATTGAAAGTGTAGATCTGGAGTCACAGAAAGAACTGGGTACCGGAAAAGAGATTTGGGAATCCTAGATACAGTTGATCCTCATTATTCGTAGATTCCATATTTGCATATTCACCTACTCACTAAAATTTATTAGCAACTCCAAACCAATGCTCACAGTGCTTTTTTGGTCATTTGCAGACATGCACAGAGAAGCAAAATATTTGAGTTGCCCAGTGTGCACGTTCCCAGCTGAGGTCAAACAAGGCAACACTCTGACTTCTTGCTTCTTATACTGTAAACAGTGTTCTTTTCACAGTCTATTTAGTGCCATGTTTTCCATATTTTTGTGCTTTTTTTTTTTTTTTGGTGATTTTGCAGTTTAAAATGGCCCCCAAGCATAGTGCTAAGTGCTGTCTAGTGTTTCTAAGCGCAAGAAGACTGTGATGTTCTTCAAAGGGGAAAATATGTGTGTTAGATGAGCTTTGCTAAGTCATGCCATGAAATATAATGCTAGTGGCCATGAGTTCAATGTTAATGAATCAACATTGGTAAATATTAAATACAGGATCTTTTAAACAGAAACAGACATAAAGTAAGGTTATGCATTGATCAGTTGGTGAAAATGTAACCAAATGTTCACAGGAACCTAACTCTGTACTTCCTATAGCCGCAACGGTTCAGTATTCAACAATTCAGTATTCTCAGCAACTGTATACCAGAGATAGTGTAAAAGGACAAGCTTATACTTTGGAGGGTAATGGACCTGAATTCAAAACTTGGTTCTGCTACCTAATAGCTGAGTGACAAGAGGAAATTCATCTTATTTCTCTGCTCCTCAATTACTTCTTCTGTAAAATGAAGACAATACCTATCCCAGAAAGTTGTAGATTGCATGAAATAACATATGCAATCCATGAAAATTACCAACTGTAAATACTGTATATTCTGTTTGTATTACAAGAACAAGATGAAAATGTTCTAAAGGATGAAACAAGGCCAGTGTATCTTACAATGACCTCTGATCTTAGCCTTAGTGATGTCCAGCATAAGTAAAATTACACAAATGTGAGTTTTCATTTAGGTGAAGTTGAAGTTGGATGCGCTTGAATAGTCAAAGATGGATAAGCCTGTATTTTGTACTGTCTCTCCTGTCCATATTTAATGAAGATCTTTGATGTATCCTGTTATTTCTTGACTTTCTGTGAATGGAAAATGGGATTTGGAGATAGTCAAATCTGTGCCTGAGTTGTGAATCCGTACCTCCTTCATTCATGCATTCACTCATTCAAATACTTATTAAAAGTACACATCATGGCGCCAGATTCTATGTTAAGGCACTAGAGATAAAAACTTGGCCCATGGTCACCATGATCTTACAGTCTAATATATGGAAAAATTAAGCATAACAATATTTAATGTTTAATATTAAGTTTCCAGTTTAAGCAACCCAAGAAATAATATATATTAAATATTATAGGTCAAAGTGAATGTGAGACAGTTGTTTTTATGGAGAATGAATATCTTAGAGAATGATAGATGGAGACTATTTCATATGTAATAAATGCCATGATTCTTGAGCCTCCTCACCCACTTTCACAATATAAAATAGAGAATGAGGGGAGACTGAGGAATTTTGGATCATATTTCTTTGGAGAAAAAAGAGGAAAGATATTATCACTTTCATCACAAGCCAAAATATTTTGTTCACTTTAACCACATGCAAGTAAGAGGTAAGCGAACCAGCTCAAACATCTGTAGTAACTCAATAACATGAAGAGCTTCTTCCTGAATCAGCTAACAATTTTCAATACTAGAAGATTTTTTTTCTTATTTCACTATTCACAATATAACAGCACACTTTTACGCCTCAACTGCATTTTCTTCAACAGCTCCTTAAATTTAGAGTAGAAGATGATCAACAAACTTATTTGTGGTGTTTTTCAATGTCTGAGGTGTAAATATTCCCACCAGTGCAGGTGTGGGGATCAGATGTCAGGTCCATGTTCCCTGGTTCTTGGTTCTGAGTACCAAAAAATGGTTACCGGCAAGAAGTTGATGGAGAAAATGAGCAGACCAAGCACATGTAAGCAAGCAAAGTGCCAAAGTTTATTAAAGCATAGTTTGTTCGGGAGAAGGAACAGGTCAACCCCATGAATGGAGG
>CAUYRT010016754.1:0-23485 GCA_963574885.1 Lepilemur ruficaudatus
GTTTGATGGACAGTGTTGGAGACCTAGTCCTAAGAGTAGAAAAGTGTGGTTAATTCCTGGGAAGCCTCACAAAAACCATTTACTTAGACTTTTTATAACATGAACCCCTGCTTTTATAGCAAGCTTGCTCAGTTTTGTGTACGCTAATACCTATACTAGAGACTGACTGCTGGAACTTTTTTTTTGAGACAGAGTCTCACTCTGTTGCCCTGAGTAGAGTGCCGTGGCGTCAGCCTAACTCACAGCAACCACTTTGAAGTGATTCCTTTCACCTAGGGAGTTTAAGCTGGAATCAGTATAGCTGAGCAAGTAAGATGAGTATAAAGCAATGTATTGCCAACATTCAGTTAACCACTGTGTATACTGATTCTGTTTATCATTAATTTCTTCTTGCCCTTGCACATTAAATGCATAGGATATTATTTGTTCTCTTGATCTTTACTTAAAATCCTGAATATAGGCTGGGCATGGTGGCTCACGCCTGTAATCCTAGCAGTCTGGGAGGCCAAGACGGGCAGATCGTTCAAGTCAGGAGTTCGAAACCAAGAGCGAGACCCCGTCTCTACTAAAAATAGAAAATACTATTTCTATTTTACTCTACTAAAAATAAGAAATTAATTGGCCAACTAAGAATATATAGAAAAAAATTAGCCGGGCATGGTGGCGCATGCCTGTAGTCCCAGCTACTCAGGACGCTGAGGCAGAAGGATCGCTTGAGCCCAGGAGTTTGAGGTTGCTGTGAGCTAGGCTGACACCACAGCACTCTAGCCAGGGCAACAGAGTGAGACTGTCTCAAAAAAAAAAAATCCTGAATATAGAGGTTGATACTTCTGACAGAGTAACTGATGTTTCCCCAACTCTGCTGTTCACATAAAACCACATAACTATGATATACTTATTTGACTTACCACTGAGCATCTCTTTAACTTCCTATAGGGTTGATGTCTTTGTTTTGTAAGGTTGTCATACACACCATACAAAGACTTGCATAGCCTATGCAATGGGACATGTTTGTAAATCTCTTATGTGACACAGCTTGTTAGACTCACCTAACAAATCTGTTGGTAGATGGATACCTGATGCAAAATACCTAATATAAAAATACAGGATTTTACAGAAGAGGGCATGGCTTGTTGCAACACAGGTGATTACAGACAACTCCTTCAAAAGGGAAGATGACAACTTTTATTATTACAAAAGCAAATTTACCTTTAGTCATTTGAATAATTGCAAGAGCAGACTAAGGGCTTAATCCTCGCACAGGCACCAAGTCAGGCACAGTAGGTAGCTACAAATCATAAGAGAAAGGTTTTTTTGTCTTACCTAGAACACTCTTCCATGCTTTGGAATTAGGCTAAAACATTCAGCAAACCTAATCAGTTCCCTTTAATCCTGTTTTTAAAAAAATGAGATCTAGGTATTAACCTGCTGTTTAGTGAAAACTAGTCACTAAATCCTGGCCTGAGATATATCCAAATTTCCTTTAGAACAGAAGAAACCAGTTAACTAAGAGGTGTGAGCGCCTGATGTGTAAGTCCTTAAGATGCAGACCTTGCAGGCTCAGACCTGTTTCACCTAATGCACGTGGAGGAAATGGAGGTGAGGACCATCACCTGAGGAGTGCGAGGGCTCGGCTCCAGCACGCACACTCTTCCCCGGGCAGCAGGAAAAGGAGGTAGCAAGGACTTGGGCTGACATCTGAAGCACTAAGCTAATGTGCCCGGCAGAGGGAGCCTTGGGAAGCACAAAATGTCACTCCACCTGTGCGTCCACAAACCTGAGGTTTCCACATTGTTTTAAAGGGCACAGAGGCAAATGTTGACAAAGCAGAAAAGACAATTAGCATTTCAAGGGTTTCTTAAATCCTGGTGTTTTCTGCCTAATCAGACATAGTGCTAATCTGCTTTCCCCTTATACTGGAGAACAAAAGATTTTCATCTCCATTTCCACACCTCTAGGCCCTTGTAATAATCCTTATTAAACAACTCAGCATATTACTGTTTCAAGGAAGCATAGGATTAGAGGTATGTGAGAACTCTATTTATTGAAGGGAAGACTCAGTGAGTTCTAGGATATTGATAAGAATATCCTAGAGCCAAAATCAGCAAAAGTTGAACCAAATCTACCCTATGTGAATTCTGGCAGTAAATTGGTTCTGTGGAATCCACTCAACTACTATTGGAAGATAAAACCACTTCCTATTCCATTTACTATGAAATCTAATATAACCAACTGACTGCTACATTTAAACCTAGTAAGTCTTTTGTGCATACAAAATTACACTTATTTAACAAGTTGTTGCCATGGCAAGATCTCTAAAGAAAGAAACAAGATCATGAATGTATTAGATGGATATCAGAATGTATTAGATCTGCTAGAATCACTGAAAAAGTTAACTGGAAGAAATAAAAGCCATATTATTTGGAGACAGATAATCATCCACCAAGTCCAGTTGATTGCTATCTACCTTACATGTCTGTGAGAGGATTAATGGCACAGTTTATTCTGATAAGGTAGGCCAACACTGAATATAACATTTAATCATCCTACAGTCAGAGCTAGGTACTATATCCAGAATTTTCACAAAGAGTTTAAAGGTAGAAGGTTGCCTGGCGTTAAGAGCTGTAATTAAAACTGCATATTTGTCCCTTGAATACCTTAAATCCCTACCCAAAGCAATGAAGCTAGCTAGCATCCATGACGTAGCAGTCCGTGAAGAAGTCCATGCCAGTAAGGAAAGGTGCTAGGCGCTCTCATGTACAATAGTCATCAAAGATCAAGGAGTTGTTACAGTCATAGTGTTCTTGAAGATTGCTGGGAGAGTACAGCTGATTTTTTTTTTCCAAAATTCACCTTGGGAGCAGTTTTTTGACCATAAGTTCAACTTTTTCTTGGGTTGCAAAACTGCATCTGATTGTAAGTATGACCCAAAATATCTGTAGCGCTTCAGCTGAGAGGATGCCAGTAATTGTTCAACTACGTCACAGTTCAAAGTCCCATATTGTAAAAGCAGTTCTTGTAGTTTATATAACCAGCAGACGGGTAGGAGTTAACTTGTTACAGTGAACAACCTGTACTATTACAGTTTACAAAGTTTTTACATTCAATTACCACATAGTCCAAGTCTAATTCAAAACAAAATATACATGGGCTTAATTATTCAAGAACACTTTGCTATTTGTCACTTAATTTCATGATAATATACACGCAGTCCAACGCTTTTGGTTTGACTTTACATAGATTTTCACTGGATAAGTTCATTTTGTAAATTAAAAACAAATAAATGCTATATTTTCTCTTCTCCCACAGTTAAGAAATAAAGGTTTAAAATGGCAATTACATTAGTTTATTTCAATATTTCTTAAATTCACTGTATTAATTTAAAAAACTAATTAAATAACCTAGTATGAAAGCTGTATAAACAACAATGTGAAACATACAAAGAAAATCATGATTCTAACATATCTATGATAGAGAAAAAAATATTTAGGTCTGTAATACCCTAAATATGCAGTCAACTAGCCTATTTTTGCATTGTCAAGCATATAAACACATTTGTACTTGCAGAAATCAGAATGACAGCATAGGAATTTCTATTGCTCTTTAAAGGTCCAACATGTCCCATGCTGCCAGTTCATTTCAGACTTACGTCCTTATCCAAATGACTAGCCAGTGTAACCAGGAGTTTAAATGTATCACCTTTAAGCAGGAATGCTTCTCAACTTTAAAGCCCATAAAATGTATGGTGTTGGTTAACATTAACAGTGGAATTTCTTCTGAATAATCTAATCTTGCAAATATGCAAGAATCCAATGTAATTTTTATAATTACTTTTGTATTTTTATTTATCTGTTGCTTTTTAAGAGGTAGGCCCTTCACAGTTGATATCCACATTGTTTTGCTTAAGAGTCTTGGCAACATGCACATAATATTCTAAGAAGTAAATATTTTAATAGCAAACATAACTGGTTTTTAAAAAATGTGCTCAATTTAAAAGGGGAAATATGTTTGGAAACAAGTTAGTGACTCTTGAACTTTTAAATATTCATTGAAATCCAAGCAATTGCTAGTATTTGTTCTTATTAACATGGAAGTACAAAAGGAACTAATAGATTCTGATTAAAGCTCCCGTGTTTCCCAGAAAAATAAAAGCCCAGAAATTTGCAGACATAATAAAATTTATTTAAATTTCATGCAATCTAATGGCCATAAGTATAGTTAAAAGAAGCTTCAGGACAATAACTTTGTCCATAAGATGTAGCTTCATTCATGAAATGAATGGGAATTCCATAGTTAAGAAAACACTATTAGGTTAAGTTTTATGTTTTGTAACTGAAAATACAGTCTGACTAGGCTTTTCTTTTCTGAGGAGCAAGATTACAGGAAAGGGATTTGTCATTAAATATACAACTACAGAGTATCTTATGTAGAGATAAATCACAATCTAAAAGAGGCCAAGTCTTCGATAAATGGCCCAACACTCAACATCAATGGGGCTTCTGATAAACCCAGAAATTGTCTCTTCCAGTTCTCATGAAAAATCTCAAAGTCATGATAGTTACAGCAGAAAGTCACCCTTCAATCTAAAAGCCACCACAATGCTGCATTGTGGTTCATCCAAATCATGGTTAGCAAATTTGAGCTTTATAGTTAAGAAAACTCAATTTTAAATAACTGAGATAAAACTTATACTGTGCTTGATTCTATTAATCACTGGTAATTTTAGTTTGTGCAGATTCTGATGATTCTAAATGTGTGTTCATTTAGTTGCTGGACACAGATTTAGCTTTAACCAGCAAGGATCATCCAACCTTTAAAGTTACTGATAGGAAGAATAAACTGAGTACTTGAAGAACTGGCGCTTGCAATGGATACAGTTTTCCTACAAGATGCATGCAGCTCTTATAAATACTAACAGAGGCGTTTTTGCCAGGTTTTAACATGCTTTCTTTATTGTAAATTCCACTAATTTAATGAGTTAATAAAATTTTCTGTAGGGGTACAATTTCATTAAGCTTTACTTATAAAAACTACAGTATGCTGTTCTTTTATTTTACAATTTACTGTATTTAAGAAGTCATGTTAAAATATAAATTAGCAGAAAATAACTGATAAACCTAGTAAAGCAGTGTCACAGTTGGATAAAGGGATTTAATTGTATGTATGCACTGACCATCAAAAGAAGGAATCAGATTAATCCTTTCCTTTAATAAAAACTTGAACATTGTTTGTAAATGCCTCATTTAAAGGAGTAGGTAGGGAAAGAGTTTAGAAAAGTCCAAGTAATAAAATGTATTCAATTACTTGGTAAAGTTAAAAAGCTAATGCAACAATGTTACATCCAGATAAAAAACACTATTCAAAAGCAATTCAAATACCGAAAAGGATTTCAAATTGAATATTTTATTAACATGGTAGTTGTCTTTGTAACATGTGCACACACACTCGCACACTCAGAATGATCTGCCTGGGGAAAAATTACTAAATATGCCTAAGGGGAAAATGAAAAATAAAAAAAATTCCTGTAGGTTTTCATTATTGTAGGCAATTATGTCCACATCACTTACAAAGCTATTGCCAAATCTGTCCAAGGAAGCAGAGTTTGAAAGGGGGAAAAAAATCTCAGGAAAAATTCAACAGTGGCATAGCAGAGCTCTCAATATGAGAAAGCTGACATAATGTGGACTTTTGCTGTGAATTTTCTCTTTGCAAAATATGGGGAGAGGTTTATCAATGGGCAGAAAATAAGAGAAGGCGGTGTGAAGTAGGCTTTTGCAGTCAATTTTCCTCACAGTATTGTGCAGGGTCATCAAGAAAATGCTTAGTCTTTCTCTGGAACCAGTTTCAGAACTTTTCCGATTGCAATGGTCTTACCTAGAAATGAAATGTAAAAACAAACAAACAAACAAACAAAAAAACCTTTCAGTAGTTAACAGCAAATCTATGTTGTAAGGTTTTAAAGCTTATTATTTTAAATAAAAAAAAATTGTTTTGCAATGAAAATTACTAATTAACTGGTTTTACCACCACAGCCATGATTTCTGATTAGGTATTCCTAGTAAGTCGGTCTTACTTACTTGGGGGAATGGAAAAGAAATATGATTCCCTATGTAAAAAACCCATCCTTGGAGTAACAAAATGGAACATCCATATAATGGAACACTATTCAGCAATAAAAAGCAATTACGTGCTACATGGCTGAACATCAAAAACATGCCAAGTGAAATAAACTAGACACAAAGGACCACACACACATTACTATATGATTATATTCATGTAAAGTCCAAAAAAGGCAAATAGAAGAAGTAGAAGTGGTTGCCTAGGGCTGGGGTGGGAATAAGCAGTGATTATAAACAGGTATACATTTCTTTTTAGGTGTTCTAAATGTTCTAAAATTAGAATATGGTAGAGTTGAACAACTCTGTAACCATACTAAAACTCATTGAATTGTATACTAAAAACAGGTTGATTTCATATTATGTAAGTTGTATCTCAATAAAGCTGCTAAAAATATAAACCTATCCTTAAGCAACTAAAAGGATATACCAGTTACTGCTGAACTACAATCCAGTGAACAAATCCTTCCAGTAGTATCCTATGGATTGTAAGGGATAAAAACCCCACTGGGTCTTGTGAAAAACCTAAAAGTCAAGTTACCTTTTAGGAAAAAATAACTCTAGGATTAAAAATTCCTGCTACCTTAATTTATTTTCTTCTGTCTGCCTGATTTTTATTAGGTTCTGATTGGTAACCAAAATGATCATTTTGTTATAGTCATAGGATCAATAACCAGTTTCACTAACAACAATACAAGTTTTAAGATAAGGACTTTACTTATTTTTTTGAGACAGGGTCTTTCCATATTGCCCAGGCTGGCCTCTAACTCCTGGGCTTAGGAGTAGCTGGAATTACAGGCATTAGCTTCTGTACTCAGCTAGAATAAGAACTTTAAAGTATAACAAATACTGTCTTTATACAGTTTTCTCTGAGGTAAGGTTCAGGGACTATACTCACTATAGGGCTTAGCACAGTTCCGGACACTCAGAAGATATACAGTAAGTTTTTGCTAAATGGAATCAGAACTAACATATGAATTGACTATTATGTATTTAAACTGAACCCTAAGTTTTTTCTTCCTCCATAAAAATAAATGACTATGAACCATAAAGTTTTCCACAGTCTTAAAGTTAGAAATATTAATTCATAAGGAAATGTTTCATAACAATCATTTTGTTTTCATACCAAAGAATTTCATGACCCCAAGAAAGGAAAATCACAGTGGTTCTGCATCACCAAGACGTAGGCAGAAATGGATGCATACCAAAGAACATGAAATCAGAACTCTGAAAAATTAGGTGTTAAAAAAATATATCAATCTGTTTATCACCTTTATTCTCTACACATCACAAAAGGATTTTATCATAGAAATGTCTTACTTAGTAAATAAAACTCTGCAATCCCATTACTCACAAAATGTCAAAATTGACTCTTCATTATAGAGCATTATTAAATTTAGCATTATTGCTAAAACATATAATTCTGTTTTTCAATACAGTCAACTCACTTACAAATATATTTCTTTGAATCTGTTGCAATGTGTACTGTACTCATGATGAAGGTTACCAAAGCTAGGCATCCTACTAGACATCAATTTAAAATTCTTACCCTCATCTCTTAAGGTAAAACGACCCATCTGAGGGAAGTCTTTAAAGGTCTCAAGGCAGATGGTTCCTGCTGTCCTTAAACGAGCAATGCATACTTGATCTTGCTTCACAAAACGGGGTCGAGTCTTACTTTTTTCTCCCGATTTTTTGTCTACCAAGCAGATTAAGGCCTAATCAAGAAAAGAGGATGAGAAGATCAGAATAATGCCAAATACAAGATCTGTAGGAAGAACGGGAGTACAAATAAAAGTGCATCACTACTGCTGATCAAAAATTATCAAGATAAAACACTCTTAAAACCAAAATAAACCAACCAACCAATTATCTTAAAACAAACTCACTGTTATTTCCACTTCCTCAATACAGGTATGAATATGCAGCACCGCATTATACCCTGGGCAGATGATGGATTTGTGCTCTATAATCACTATCTGTCAAACAAACAAACAAAAGCTCTTATCTTTATCTCTAGAGTAAAAAAAAAAATTGAATATTGTCAAGTGCCATATAGTATCATAAGAGTTAGTGTAACTCACCATATCAGTAGGACACCAACTTAAGTTATTTTTATGTTAGAGGTGATGAGTCTTATTAATTTTGTTCACAGGACAGATAAGGTTACTTAGCCTCAAGCACGTATTTCAATATCCTATACCCTACAGATCTTCTTGGCAAGTGCCTAATCAACTTTAAAAACACAGCAGGCAAGCCAGGCCCTGTGGCTCACACCTGTAGTCCTAGCTACTTGGGAGGCCGAGGTGGGAGGATCACTTGAGCCCCAGGAGTTCGAGTATAGCCTGGGCAACACAGCAAGACCCCATCTCAAAAACAAAAACAAAACAAAACAACCACACAAGTAGCAGGCAGACTTTCTCCTCTGGGAAGCCTTTCCTTTATATTCCCCAAGGAATTAAGCTAATTGTTACTGCTCACAGGTTACCCAGATGTAAATTTATAGCTCTCTACTTAACAGCTCCATTTCTCAATATCCAAAGTCCAGTAAAAGTAAATAACCTTACATCTGGCATCAACCTCTAACTTAACTGTCATATCTTTTAACAGAACTCAAAAATTCTGTTAACTATACCAATCATTTACTGTCATTCTCCCAGGGAGGTAAGACTGCTAATACCAGGGAGAAAATGTGTGTGTGATTTCTTGTCTGGAAGCTTATTTGCTTGGAACAAGCACACAAACCATGACTTCCAAGGCAACTGCAATCTAGTCAAAGTAACTATTAGATATAATAAATTTATCAATAGATCAAAAATAAAAAGGAACTTACAAAGAGTACTACTTCCTATGCAGACAGCACTTGTACCATCTTGAGGACCTTATGTGTATGAGATATATATATATCACGGCTATAATATATAAATGGTTTATACCATTTCACTTCCCCTTCTACACACTAATGTGGGTTAAGTGCCATGTCCTAGTTTCATTTAGACACTAAAAATCACTAAGACCACTACAATAACTTGTTTACCTGGGCATCAAATGTACGTCCAGAATGACAAAGATTATTAAGATCACAAAGTATGAATCCGGGAAGAATCTCCTCTTCTTCAATTCCTTTCAGTCTGATTTTGAGATTTTCACCTGGGGCTACAGTATCAGTCTCTACATCATCAGAAAGTATTCCAAGAACTTCCACGTTGTGCTTTAAGAGAAACCAAGATTGGAGGTTTTCTGACATATTCATTGCATTACAGAATAAGAAATCTAAATACCTGTTCAATAAAGAGTTACAAGTCAAGGCTGGGCATGGTGGCTCACACCTGTAATCCTAGCACTCTAGGAGGCTGAGGCAGAAGGATCATTTGAGGTCAGGAGTTCCAGACCAGCCTGAGCAAGAGTGAGACCCCATCTCTACTAAAAATAGAAAAATTAGCCAGGTGTGGTGGCACACGCCTGTAGTTCTAGCTACTTGGGGGGCTTAGACAGGAGGACTGCTTGGGCCCAGGAGTTTGAGGTTGCTATGATGATGCCACTGCATTCTAGCTGGGGCCACAGAGCGAGACTCAATCAATAAATACTCTGGACAAAAGATGCTATGGTAGAATACTGTAATTTCCCATGCATAAGACATCCAAAAACCCCAATGTCCAATTCCTAAGGTACCAATTATACTTAAACATTACACTGACAGTGGAAACCTTTTCTAATTCACTGGGCTTGGAATGAGCATGGTAAATAAATTCTCATATCTGAAAGTCCTGATAATTCATGTCTATATTCCTACATAAGCAACATTTTTGGAGCTGTTAGAGAAACCCTCTCTGGAAAACCAGTAATAGTTTCTTAACAACAGGTTATGTGCAAATATCAGGAATTGAGCAATCAGAAATAACACAAGGGAATAATTCATGGAGATTCTGCATGTTTTAATGAAACTAATGGTGAAAAAATTATAAGACAGAGTTAAGACCCATTTAGGATAAAGGCAAAACCCTCTGCTTTCTAAACAAATCAAGAGCACAGCTTAAACTCATTATTTTGTAGTATCCAACCTAACTATACGTACACACGTACAACTTACTACATCATGATTAAAACAGTTTTCATCCCTGGTTGTTACTGTGTTAACTGAAGCAAGTCACTTCACCATTCCAGATCTCTGTTTACTTACCTATAAAATAAGGGGGTTGGTGGTTCATGATGCATTTTTTAGCTCTAACATGGTGTTAAGACCCCTTCCATTTGTCATTGACAAATAACAGCACCATACCTTCTTTCTCAAATTTTGTACTTCACATTAAACTCAGTAACAAAACATAATCCTGAGTTTAAAAAGTTAAGTTTTCTTTAATGGAAATCCCTGTGCTTTTACAAAGTTCTGGCTCTTTGCTAACATTTTCAAGAGAAAATCTAAATGGGAAAGACCATAACTAATTCTTACCTTGTTTGGCATCATCACGAGCTGCTGGCCTTTACAAATAGATCCTGATTCCAGCTTTCCCAGGACCACTGTGCCCATGTCCTGTTGAAATTTAACATGAAAAAATCAAGTTACAGACTTTTGTTGCTGCTCTATAGCAACTCAACAGCCCAGAGTGAAATTCTACAGGGCTTATTCAGAAAGGAAAATCATTAGCTCAGTGGTAGAATGCTTGGAATTAATCTTAAATATAGGGAAATTACGGTGCCTCACCTCAGTCGGCTCCTAGCAGCCGACTTCAATATAGGGGAATTAACACTCTATAAAAGTTTGTCATAAGCATCTGTATAATTATATATTAATAATTAAATATGCCTAAGATTTAAAAAGAAACTTTGGTGCAGAAAACACAGAATTTTATATTGTAAGATCTGAACTGTTTGTACAAATTCATGTTCTCCTGATCTCTGAACTTGTTTCCTCAGGTGTAAAACTGGAAAAACAATACCTGTTAATTTTAGAATGGAGCTAATGAAGGAATAAAGTATTTGAGGGGGGCAAAACATTACAGAAATTGATACTGCAAAACTTAAAAAAGAAAAAAAAAAAAACAACAAGCTGACAATCCAGTTAAACACAATGAAGTCTTTTTTTTTTTTTAAAGAGACCAACATCCAGTGATGGTGAGGCTATGGTAAAACTAACACCCACATGCTGCTGGTGGTAATATAAGTTAGCACAGTATGTTTCGAAGGCTACTTACAATATCTATCAATTTTTATATGGAAATTCTTTAAACTCAGCAGTTTCATTTGTATGGGTTTATCGCTAAGAAATGACCACTGGCTCATTGGGAAACAGCAGCTGACGTAAACTAAACTTGCTGAATAAATTATAGCCTATCTAAACCACTAATATGCAGACATTTTTAAAAAAAGACATCTTTGTTATGTTGTTAATAAAGTTGTTTCATAATTAGAAACAAAACACAAAACAATGATCTCACCCCCATAAAACCCAATTTCTTTAACATTTTGGGTACCTTGTACTTATCCACAATTGGCAGCCTGATTGGTCCATCAACTGATCTATTGAAGTTTGGCAAATTATCCAGATATGGAATAAATGGTAATCCGCTGAGAATATAACAATATCCATTTTAAAAAGTCAACATAACTACCAAAATTTTTAAAGAAGTCACAAAAGTGTAACTTTAAACAAAAAACATGGTTATAACAATATTTCCATTCTACCCATGTACTCTTCTCATTTAACCAATTTATTATCCATTTCATCTCAGCCCAGTATAAGGCTTCCCCATAAACATACTAAGATTTAGAAAAATATGTTATAGGAAATAGCCCACCTGTTGTAATCATATACTCCATTAATAAATCTTTATGGACTTTTCCAGCTCTGAAACCAAGATTCCATAAGATAATTTCCCCTTTAAAACTACACTGTTGGCCGGGCGCGGTGGCTCATGCCTATAATCCTAGCACTCTGGGAGGTCAAGGTGGGAGGATTGCTCAAGCTCAGGAGTTCGAGACCAGCCTGAGCATAGTGAGACCCTATCGCTACTAAAAAATAGAAAGAAATTAACCAGACAACTGAAAATATATAGAAAAAATTAGCTGGGCATGGTGGCACATGCCTGTAGTCCCAGCTACTCGGGAGGCTGAGGCAGGAGGATTGCTTGAGCCCAGGAGTTTGACGTTGCTGTGAGCTAGGCTGACGCCATGGCATTCTAACTGGGGCAACAGAGTGGGACTCTGTCTCAAAAAAACAAACAAACAAAAAAAAACTACACTGTTTGGATTGGGAGACCTGATATTTTCAAAATGGCTATGGTCCCCAAATTGATCTACGGATTCAATGCAATCCTTATTAAAATCCCAGCTGCCTATTTTGCAGAAATTACAAGCTGATCCTAATGTTCATATGGAAATTTAAGGGACTCAAAATAGCCAAAACAACCTTGAAAAAGAACAGAACCGAAGACTACACTCCGTGATTTCTAAACCTCAAAGCTTCAGTAATCAAGGCTATGTTATACTGGCCCAGGACAGACATACAGATTTATAGAAGAGAACTGAACAGTCCAGAAATAAACTCTTACATTTGTGGTCATTTGATTTTCAATGAAGGTGCCAATCCAATTCAATGGAAAAAGAATAGTCTTTTCAACAAATTGTGCCTAACAACTGGACATCCATATGCAAAAACAAAATGAACCTAGACAAATACCTTATACCTTACACAAAAATCTACTCAAAACAAAACATACACCTAAATGTAAAAGCTAAAACTGTAACACACTTAGAAGAAAACACGGGGCCAAATCATGCATCAGGTGATGTTTTCTTAGGTATGACACCAAAAGAACTATCAACCAAAGGGAAAAAATAGATAAATTGGACTTCATCAAAATTAAAACCTTTTGTGCTTCAAAGGACACAATCAAGAATGTGAAAAGGGCAACCCATAGAATGAGAGAAAATATTTGCTGATCATGTATCTGATGAGGGGCTTGCATCCTATATAAAAAGAACTCTTATGACTCAGCAACAAAAAGACAACCCAATTTAAAAGGGGCAAAGTTCTTGCTACTTTTAAAGCCAGGATTACTGTCAAAATTTTCTTAATTACTTACAAAGAGACATTTTCTTTCTTTTTTTTTTTTTTTTAAAAAAAAAGAAGAAATGGTTACTTACATGTACCAAGGGCAGAAATCCGATTGCTCTTTGAGATTTGCTCCAGTCAGTCCTGAGCAGGGCATAAAGTGAATGTCCTTTTTGGGGTTGAAGCCAACTTTTTTCAAAAATGGCACTAGTTTCTCTTTACATTCTTCATATCTATGAATATTTATAAACAACTCAATTATAATGTAAACCAAACAAACTGTAGTTTCATTAGTAAACAAATTAAGGTTTAGAAAAACCCTAGAGAGGCCGGGCGTGGTGGCTCACGTCTGTAATCCTAGCACTCTGGGAGGCTGAGGAGGGAGGATCGCTCAAGGTCAGGAGTTCAAGACCACCCTGAGCAAGAGCAAGACCGTGTCTATTAAAAATAGAAAGAAATTAGCTGGACAACTAAAAATACATATAGAAAAAATTAACCGCGCATGGTGGCACATGCCTGTAGTCCCAGCTACTCAGGAGGCTGAGGCAGAAGGATCGCTTGAGCCCAGGAGCTTGAGGTTGCTGTGATCTAGGCTGACGTCACAGCACTCTACCCCAGGCAACAGAGCCAGACTCTGTCTCAAAAAAAAAAAAAGAAAAGAAAAGAAAAGAAAAAGAAAAAAAGAAAAACCCTAAAGAAAAGGCATACAATAACAAAACCATCCTTAATTCTACTAACACGTCTATAAAATAACAGTAAAACATCTAAGCCTACCTCTCATTGCTCCAATTTACTGTTGGATCATCCATCTTATTAATGAGCACAATTAAGTGTTTTACACCTGCTGTCTTTGCCAACATTGCATGTTCTCTTGTCTGTCCTCCTTTTTCAAATCCAGTTTCAAACTCTCCTTTCCTGGCTGAGATTACCTAATTCCAAGCAATGAAATAGGTTACTCTTACACATTGGATCTATCCTTCTAGCAGTAAAACATCTTTCCTTTCAGTTATATCACAAGTTTTTCCACAAGAAAATAGAAGCGAACGAGTTATAATGTACATGCTTCTGAATGTCACAAATCAAACGATGTCTAGTTGGCTTAAGATTATGGAATGTTTCTTTCAACCCCCCAGATTCCAAAAATCTAGGATGCCTGTATATTTTATAATTGAAGTATTTTCTAGCTATTACAAATACAAAAAAACAAGGTTTATGTAATCCAGTGCCAGTACATTTTCAAAATCACAAAATGACTGAACACCTTAAGAAACAGATGGTTTCTTACTCATTCTTACCCGCCGTGCCTATCAGTGGCTTGGCATTTGATAGACACTAAGTTCTGACACACTTATAGATAACAGCAATGGGAGAGAAAAGGTGAACCATATTTTCAGAAGTAAATCAAATTATAAAGATTTCATGAGCAGATTGTTACAAAAATGCAAGTTGTGACTGTACATCAATATAATTCACTTCAACCTAAATTCAAATACTGAAGAGAGAAGCCGGACTGCTAACAAGTAACCCAGATGGATTGGAAATGTCCTTACCAGCACAGCCAAATCAGCTTGAGAGGCACCACCAATCATATTTGGGACAAAACTCTTGTGGCCGGGGGCATCTAGAATTGTGAAATGCTTCTTTTCGGTTTCAAAATAGGCACGACCCACTTCTACTGTTTTACCCTTGTCTCGTTCTTCCTGATTTGTATCTAAGGCCCAAGACAAGTACCTGAAATAATTTTTAAAATAAGAATAATAATACTGCTAAGAACATAAGAGTTTTTAAGATGTTCTTCTACCATTAAAGGTATAACTGGTAACGTCCAGCTTTATATCCATCATACACCATCTAAATCATGAGCAGGATTGGTGAAATGAAAATTAAAAGAATAAAACTTGTATTACTGTGGTTCAAACACTTAGAGCTTTTATATATATCTATAGTCAATTATATATTCTATAAGTAAACATTATGACAAGCTGACAACATACACAGAAAGTCTACTTAGTACTAATTCCAATATCACTGTGTATTAAGTAATAATGAGCTCCTTTATATTTCATTTTTATAATTATCTGGCACAAAAGATAATACAAATAATAGCTGTCTATGGATATTTTTCCAAAGAGAAGGCTGCTAACCCACCATGTGGGAGCACTGGTTACTTGCTAAAAATTACTTCAATATTACTTGCCAAGTAAAAATTATAAATAAGTTCAAACCATCTATTAATAGTAGACATTAATTTCATCCATATTTCATACAGTATATTCCATTTCTTACTGTAACACTGACTAGGATCTTTTCCCCCTTAATATAGGAAAATACAATTTTATTTTTAGAAAATGACCATCAATGTCCCATTGAGATAAGGCTTGCTAACTTTTTAAAAATAAAATAAGAGATAAGATTAGAAAGCAGAAAAAAGACCCTTTCTCTCATCATCAAAAGGCAACCAATGTCAATAATTCCTTCCATTCTTTTTTCTTTCCAACATTTATTTACACATGGTCATAACCTAACTATAATTATGTTTCTGGCTTTCTCCCCAAATACCACTGTAACATAAGTCCTATTGCTGGCTATTATAAATTCTATAAATGTAATGTTTAAATGGTTATATGACCTAATTAAATGGATGATTTATAATTTCTTCAAGAAGTCTATTACCAGATGTTTGGATCATTTCCAAATTTCCTCTGTGTAAGTCATTATATCATTAGGAACTGACCTACTGTGTATGATGAGGGGAACGGAAAACTTTCCTTTGTTATGATACCATTTTAAACCTCAAGAATTTATATTTTAGTAGACTACAAAAGCATTAAGTGGGTATCATTTCTTTAAAAGTAATTTATAGTGTCATGAAAGTTTATTATACCAAGTTTCTCTGTTTTTTTCTTTCGCTTCTCTTTCATACTTTTCAAGGGTCCTTTTGTCAACCATTCCAGTCAAATACCTGAAACATTTCAAGAAAAAAATAAGTGAACACTTAAATTACTCACACATTACTCAGTGTAGTCAGGCAAACTTCAAAGCCCTTGAGGGGGGATTTCAACTTTGGAAAACATCTATTTTAAAGTAAATGTACCACTGGTAAATGCTAAAATTGTGGAAAGTTTAAGTGGAAAAATGATATTTGCACAGTCTCAAATTATCAGATAAAGCGAAGAAATAACTTTATAGTAGTAGAGAATCCTGACAGACAACACCTTAACCAAGTAATCATGGCTAACATTACCAGTAATAAGTAAAAATATATTGAATTAGTAAAACAGGACTGACATCAAGGACCCCCAAAATGATGCACTGAAAATAACCCAACCTATCTTCTGTGAAGCTATTATCCAAAATGCAGAATCTCATCCAAGTGTGATAAAACATTAGTCAAACCTAAACTGAAGAAGAGCACTCTTAATTTCTAAAGTCATGAAAGGCAAGGCAAGTTTGAGGAAATGTCACAGGCTGGAGGAAACTAAGGACATATAACTAAATGCAGTATGGAATTCTACAACTTAAAAAGGATACCAGTAGAAAAACTGGTGAAATTCAAATAAGATCTGTAGCTTAGTTAATAGTATTGTGCCAATGTTAATTTCCTAGTTTTGATGATTGTACTGTGGTTATATAAGATGTTAACATCATGGTAGGATGAATGAAGGGTATATGGAATCTCTTTGTACTATTTTTTCAGCCTTTCTGTAAATTAAAATTATTTCAGAATACAAACAGTTTCTTAAAAAATAAATGTAAGCTAGGCACAGTGGCACATGCCTGTAATCCCAGCTACTCGGGAGGCTGAGGCACAAGGATCGCTTGAGCCTAGAATTCAAGATTGTAGTGTGCTATGACTGTGCCTATGAATAAGCCACTGCACTGCAGCCTGGACAACATAACAATTAAATTTTTAAAAACTATATATTAAAATGTATTAAATGTATAAAATTATATATTTAAAAATTAAAATTAAAAATAAAAAGTAAATGTAAATAAAGGTATTATATAAAAGAAAAAAACTGCAAGTGTTGTCCAGGCAATGAACTCTTACTACTGTTACTTGACAAAGTGAAGTTTATAATTTTATTTTTTAAAATACCATTGTGACATTTAAGAGACTTTAATTTTAAAATAGTTCCTTAGCAATGCCTGCTTCCCTTGACTCAATCCAAATGAAAAGCTTCCTGTTCCTAGCTTTCATCTCTGTGTTCTCTGTGCAGTCATCCAAAGTGCAATGATCCTAAGCACTTGAGTGTAGAACCCCAGTGAAATGCAACCAAAAATTACAGCCCATCAGCAAAAAATACACACTATCCTGAAACACAACATCAAATGGGCATGACACTTCCATTCATGGAGCCTTGGTTAAGGATCCCTGCTTAACTGCTGGTCTTAGGGTGGCTGTTTGGAAATTTTCATAAGCAAGTAACTGGCAAGATTATCAATTAAGGCCAGGGAGCAGGAGGAAAACTAGGGGAGGGTAGAGTAAACAAACAAACAAACGTTATCAGTTAAGATTATTTAATTAAGAGGGTGATGCTATGCCCTCTAGGTCCTCTGATGACATAGTTTGAAGAAATGGATCTAATTTAGAGAAGGGATTAAAAAATTAGGACCTTTTAATTATAAAGATTCATCAACACTAGAATGCATTTCAAGGCCAGCCATGGTTATTTCATACCTAGGTAGCTTGTATAATATTACAAAAAATTATCTTAGCATGTCAGCCAGACTATTTGCCTTTTATTAAATCCACATAATTTTAAGGAGCTGATGAATGAGGAAAGAACAATTCCCCCATTCACCAGATTTAAGAGCTGGTTTTCATTATTCTCAAGTAAATTATATTCAAAGAAGACCAAGATTTCCCATAAGGTAGGGTCTGTATTCGTTTTTATTAAAAAAAAGAAAACTTTCAGAAACACATTTAATCAATGATCCGTGAGAGTCTGGTGGTGATTAAAAGCCACAGGAAAATACTAACAATCATCAATTGCAAAAATCACCTCTCAACATCAGCCTTCCCTACAAGTAATTTTATTATTAGTAGCAATTTTTCTAGCCCGGCATGGTGGCTCATGCCTGTAATCCCAGCACTTTGCGAGGCTGAGGTAGGAGGATTACTTGAGGCCAGGAGTTGGAGACCAGCCTAGATAACATGGTGAAGACCCTGCCTCTTAAAAAAAATTTTTTTTCTTATATGGGGGGCACTGTTTTATCTCCTTTGTATGACTGTATGAATGTTTACAATACCTAAAATTCATTCAATCAAATTAACTCTATTATTTAACAAAAGACACAGACTTACATTATTTGTCCTCCAATGGTTGACTTGCCAGCATCTAAAAGTAACATCAACATGCAAGCCATAGATTAAATACAAAAACCAACAGCTACATATGCAAACACAACTAAGAGTGTCCTTTAGCATATATAATTAAACCTTGCAAAAGCAACTTAACTATAATAGGAATTTGGGGCATAAACTCTAGTTAGTATCCTCTCCTTCGGAAAAGGAGGCTGCCAAGACTCCCCATAGCTCGATAATGACTTAGAAATACTTTACTGACAAAGAAGAAAAGAAAGAATTTCTGAACAGATTGCTCCCTGACCTGCAGCTATCAAGCACCACAGCAACCAAATATAAATTCCCCAGGGGACCTTTGGAGGGGAGCAAAAGTAGCTATAGGTAGCCACTCTTTCACTGTTAACAAATAGGGTCCATGGTCCTTTATAAATTTCAAAGGAGTTCTTGCTACTAAAAAAGGAATATGGTGTTTCATATTCAGGGGGAAGGCAGGGATAGAAGAAATAAAAGGCACGTAATTCTACATTTTCTTCTCACAATTTTGGGTATAGGTAGGATAATTAGAAAATATCTGAGTAAATTAAATAGGTTTTTTGTTTTTTGCTAAACCAGCAACCTGGCAAACACCCAGAAGTTACTCCAAGTTATTAATTTCTTATTTCACGTAAAATTAAACTACCTAGTAAGGTTAATTAAAATTAATAAGTAACAGAAGTTCACATAAAAAGGGCACATTTTCTAAGATATTGATATACTATGCTGAACCATCATCAGAGGTCTATAGACATTACACACATGTATAAACATACATACATGTATATATATTTCATACAAATATACTGAAGTTTATTTTCTTCCAGCGTCTATGCCATCACAAAATTGTTCATTTGCCCAAACTTCAAGAACAAAGTACTTGGACCCATTGCAGTGGCTCATGCCTGTAATCCTAGCACTCTGGGAGGCCAAGGTGGGAGGATTGCTCGAAGTCAGGAGTTCAAAACTAGCCTGAGCAAGAGCGAGACCCCGTCTCTACCACAAATAGAAAGAAATTAATTGGCCAGCTAAAAATATATAGAAAAAATTAGCAGGGCATGGTTGCGCATGCCTGTAGTCCCAGCTACTTGGGAGGCTGAGGCAGAAGGATTGCTTGAGCCCAGGAGTTTGAGGTTGCTGTGAGCTAGGTTGACGCCACGGCACTCTAGCCCGGGCAACACAGTGAGACACTGTCTCCAAAAAAAAAAAAAAGAAAAGAAAAAATTAGCCAGGTGCAGTGGCTCATGCCTGTAGTCCCAGCCACTGGGGAGGTTGAGGCAGAAGAATCACTCAAGCCCAGGAGTGTGAGGTTACTGGGAGCTAGGCTGATGCCACAGTACTCTACCCAAGGTAACAAAGTGAGACTGTCTCAAAAAAAAAAAAAAAAAAAAAATGAACAAAAGTGCTTGCAACGTTTTACCAGCTAAAAAAAATCTAGCAGGTTACAAATCAAGGCATTTTAAATTAATTCAGTTCAGTTTCACCAAACATCTCCAAATAGCTAAAGAAGTTCTATTTGATGTATCCAGTAACTCTGGTTATTTCTTATAACGGCTGAGTGCTACTTACCTACATGCCCAATGAATACTACATTTACATGTTCTTTTTTAGGAGCACCTGGCGGTGCAACCACAGATTTAGGTTTTGGTATTTCCTCTTCCTCCTCCATCATTTCATGGGCACTTTCCTCTGGTGGCCTTCCATCTCCCAAGGAACCACCCCCTGGCTCTACTTCACTTATTTCTTCTTTGTGCTCCCATGATTCTTCCGGGGACATTTCTGTCTCTCCGTTTTCTACTGAAGTAAGAAATTTTAACTTAATATTCTGAAAAAGACTTATAATCAATACTTTTAAAATACACAAGCTTTAAAACAACAATTGGAACTTTGCATATATAGTTCCATTTCCTAATGTCCAGTGATAAACAAGCAGGAAAATCTCTTTCACAACAGAAATGGGTAATAGCCATCAGGCTGGCCCCACTGCTGGTATCGGATCAGAAAGCTCTGACTCAAAGACTATGCGAGATTGCTATTTTAGCAAAGCTTCATTTTCCTAAAGACAAACAAAATGTAAACAAGAGATCTAACATTCCCAACAGCTCAGGTATTCCAGTGTCAGGATGCCCTGACAGTTGGGGGAAAAAAGTAAAGTCTAAAATCAGAACACAGAAAAGGTGTAAAAGGATTTAGGATTTTCCTTTTCCTCTTTAAGTAATAAAACTTTGGTATCAACTTTAATAATCACTTTGTGAACATGAAACCCTTAAGAATAAAATTACAAAAAGGAAGGAAATTTTTCACAAAGTAAATGGGAACAAGTATTTAAATTGACTTTAGCATTCCTCTACTCAATTCTATTTGTAATCACTAAATTTACCAAGGCAGTGTCAATGCCCAATTAGTTCTGCTTTCTAAATACTAACAGCAAAGACTCAATGTGTCTTAAGTGTAGGCATTACAATAATCACAACACTTACATTTATTTGCACCTTAAATCTTGAGAGTGAAAGAGTTTCATATTACTGTATTAATATGGTCAGAAATTTTCTTACCAACAGGTTCTGAAAGTTCCATGCTAACCGCTGAATTTGAACCTAGACAAGAGATTGATATATAACATATATTTACAAAACAATATCTAGCTCTACACACCATAGACAACTTAATGTTTTCACAATTAGACTTTCAAAGAGTATATCATAAAAAATTACCTTCACACAACGAATGCTCCTCTTGAGAGGATTCCACAGGTGCTGTTTAACAGAAATAAGTCCTATTAAAAATTGAGACCCATATAGCTGTTTCGCTTATCTTTTAGTATACAGTAAAAAACAGAAATTCAATAACATAACGCAAGCCTCAATAATGTAGTTTGATGGTAGCTAACTCAGGTCTTCAAATTAGAAGTCTTTTTTTAACCTCCTTTTCAAAATTCTACTAGTTACAGCCGATTTTAAAACATTTTCAGTAATTAAAATGTATTCATAAAAGCCTGCTTATTTTCTTGATTTGCTATATAAACCCTTTCTTCATAGATATTGTAAAAGTAATCTACAGCGCAACCCAGATCAAATTAGTGAGACTTTGCTCAATACTCATCTACTTTCCTAGATTCTCTCTTGGTAACCCTCTAGCCCAAAAAGGCGGTGATTGGCTCTTTATAAAATTCCATAGTCGTATACATTATCAAGATCTCTTGGCCTGGCGAGGTGGCTCACGTTTGTAATCTTAACACTCTGGGAGGCTGAGGCGGGAGGATCGCTCAAGGTCAGGAGTTCGAAACCAGCCTGAGTGAGAGCGAGACCCCATCTCTACAAGAAACAGAAAAATTAGCCGCCAGTGGTAGTGTGCATCTGTAGTCCCAGCTACTTGGGAGGCTGAGGCAGAAGGATTGCTTGAGTCCAGGAGTTTGAGGTTGCTGTGAGCTAGGCAGACGCCATGGCACTCTAGCCCAGACAACAGAGTGAGACTCTGTCTCAAAAAAAAAAAAAAAAAAAAAGATGATTCCAATGATGCCGGTTTTGTCCTATACTAGGACTCTAAGATGAAGTGACAGTCCACCTTCCACAGCTGTCACGCTGAAAATCTAATGACATCACTGGAAGAGATGTAGCAGAAATACATACTAACACTCAAATATATAAGTCTGTTTTTTATATCTGATAAACCTAAATGATACTCCAGTAAGAAAGGGCCCTTGCTTCTTGTATCTCCAAGAAATAGAAAGATACCAAAGAGTCTGAAGTCCCATGAATCATGCACAGCAAGTAATAAAGAATAGTGACTTTATAACCTACAAAATTATAATTTTAAATCACTACCCAGAAAGTATTAATACCTATAAGAGTCAAATGAAGGTGTTTTGGGCCCTATCTTCAACAGCATCCAGTGCTGAGGAAAGTAGTTTCCTGTCCCTGATGAGTAAAAGGCAAGTAAAGTGGTATGGTGGGCTTCTCTCTACCACTTGAGACATCTCTAACTGTAACTGAACTTTTCAAAACCAAACAGTACTTATACGTGACCACCCATTTCCTAGCACCCATTCTTAAATTTATAATACAAATGCTCCTCGACTTATGAGATTACATCCCAATAAATTCACTGTAAACTGAAAAGTCGAAAATGCCTTTAATAACACCTAACCTACTGAACGTCACAGCTTAGCCTAGCCTAGCCTACCTTAAACGTGCTCAGAACAATTACATTAGTCTACAGTTGGGCAAAATCAGCTGGCAACACACTACGCAGTAAGCTATCAGCAGTTATCAGCCACTGCCCAGCGTCACCAGAGAGTACCATACCGCTTATTACTAGCCCAGGAAAAGATCAGTATTCAAAGTACGGTTTCTACTAAATGCATATTGCTCTCACACCATTATACAGTTGAAAAAAATCTCAACTTGAACCATCCTAAATCAAGGACTATCTGTATACAATACATGCATAAGGCTGTATGAGACTTCTCAGGACAGGTACATCTGTCATGAGACCATCTCCATGGCTGCATAATGCAGCATAATGAAAATCTGTTCAGTTTTATTTTTCAAAACATTCTACAATTTATAATGTTTGTCTTAAGACTGTAAAGGTTACAGAGGCAAAGATAGCGTCAAAGACCAAAAACAGGCTGGGCGCGGTGGCTCACGCCTGTAATCCTAGCACTCTGGGAGGCCGGGCGGGTGGATCACTCCAGCTCAGGAGTTCGAAACCAGCCTGAGCAAGAGTGAGACCCCCGTCTCTACTATAAATAGAAAGAAATTAATTGGCCAACTAAAAATATATATAGAAAAATTAGCTGGGCATGGTGGCGCATGCCTGTAGTCCCAGCTACTTGGGAGGCTGAGGCAGAAGGATTGCTTGAGCTCAGGAGTTTGAGGTTGCTATGAGCTAGGCTGATGCCATGGCACTCTAGCCTGTGCGACAGAGTGAGACTGTCTCAAAAAAAAAAAGTAAATAAATAAATAAAGACCAAAA
>CAUYRT010016755.1:0-25625 GCA_963574885.1 Lepilemur ruficaudatus
AAACTCCTGGGCTCAAGCGATCCTTTTGCCTCAGCCTCCTGAGTAGCTGGGACTACAGGCATGCGCCACCATGCCCGGCTAATTTTTTTTTTACATGTATTTTTAGTTGTCCAATTAATTTCTTTCTATTTATAGTAGAGATGGGGGTCTCGCTCTTGCTCAGGCTGGTCTCGAACTCCTGACCTTGAGCTATCCACCCGCCTCGGCCTCCCAGAGTGCTAAGATTACAGGCGTGAGCCACCGCGCCCTGCCAGTAAAATTATTTTTTTTAATTGAAGAAATAATTATCACAAAATTCAGGACAGTGGTTACCTGTTGGGGGCAGTAGAAGGAAATGGATATAATCAGCGAGGGGCACTTGACAATTTGTTTTTTCATCTGAACTGTTACTTAAGTTTACACACTCTCTTGTATTTATTGTTTTTTGACACACACATAAACATCAAGGGAAAATGGCAGTATAGCACTCCCTTGACTATCCCACTAAGCTAGTTGGGGTGGTGAGAAGTCCAGACCTTGAAACAGAATCTGCTCCACCCTGGGTAGACAAAGTCTTGGTAAGTGTGTATAATAAGAAAAAAAATATGAAGCAGACTAAAATGTGGCATCATTTTGGTTGGAGTGTAAGAAGAGAGTTCATTTGACTTTAGGAATATTCTTCAAGTAGCACAGATATCATGACATTGTACCACTAGGGAAGAAAATATAATTCTAAAACCACTCCTGTCTCTGCAGTACAAACATTTATATCGCTGTAATAATGTAAATGTTGTTTATTGCTTTACAACCTTTAGAATCAACCTATAAACAACGCATGTAAAAATTAATTACCATTACCTAACAGACTGTAATTTCACTTAATCTTGACAATGTATAAGTAAAGATATAGCTAGTATGGAGGTGGGAGAGAGATGGAGAAAAGGTTTGGGGAATTAATAACTTCCCTTCACATAATGAGAATTCAATAAATACAATTGAAGTTGACAGAAGAAATAAAATTGTATTATTTAATGTTATAAAGATAATCCACAGAAACATTAAAAATAACTACAAAAATTGGAGTAGGGACTGGAGGCAGCGGGTAGTATAAGCGAGCTACATCTGAAGTTGCATCAACAAACAGCAGGAAAAGCATATTAACTGGGGTTATGGGGTTAACTAACCACCAGAAGAATTGAAACCAGAAATCATTAAAAGCCATTTCCTCTGGGAAGTAGAACTGGGGATTGGGGATAGGGATCAGGTGACTTATTTTTTTCCTTTTATTTTTAGTTGACTCATAATAATTATATATATTTAAGGAATGCAGAATGATATTTCAATACTTGTATACAATGTATAATGATCAAATCAAGGTAATTGGCATATTCGTCACTTTGAACATCTATCGTTTCTTTCTGTTGTGAACATTCGAAGTCCTTTCTTCTAGCTTGAAAATAGACACTAAATTATTGTTAACTATATTTACCCTGCAGTGCTGCAGAACATTAGAACTATTCCTCCCATTTAGCTGTAACTTTGTGTCTGTTAACCAACCTCTCCCTATCCTCCTCTCCCCCTACCCTCCCAGTCTCTAATAACCACAATTCTACTCTCTACTTGTATGAGATCAATTTTTTTAGCTCTCACATATAAATAAGAACATGTGGCATATATCCTTCTGTGCCTGATTTATTTCACTTAATATAATGTCCTCCAGGTTCATCCATGTTGCTGTAATGACAGGATTCCATTCTTTTTATGGCTGAACAGTATGTCATTGTGTCTACATACCATCTTTTCTTTATCCATCCATCTGTTTATGGACATTTAGGTTGATTCCCTATCTTGTCTATTGTGAATACAGCGATAAACATACGGGTACAGGGATAGGGTGCGGTGGTTCATGCCTATAATTCTAGCACTTTGGGAGGCCGATGTGGGAGGCTTGCTTGAGGTCAGGAGTTCCAGACCAGCCCGAGCAAGAGTGAGATCTCATCTCTACCAAAAATAGAAAAAATGAGCTGGACATTGTGGCGCGTGCTTGTAGTCTCAGCTACTCAGGAGGCTGAGGCAGGAGGATTGCTTAAGCCCAGGAGTTTGAGGTTGCTGTGAGCTAGGCTGACGCCATGGCACTCTAGCCTGGACAACAGAATGAGGCTGTGTCTCAAAAAACAAAAAAAAAGGGGGGGGAGTGCAGGTATCTTTTCATGTACTGATTTCCTTTCCTTTGGATAAATACCCAGTAGTGGCATTGGAGGATCATAATGGTAGTTCTATTTTTAATTTTTTGAGGAATCTTCATACTGTTTTCCATGATAGCTCTACTAATTAACATTTCCAACAGTGTGTAAGAGTTCCCTTTTCTTTGCATCTTCCCCAGCATTTGTTATTTTGTGTCTTTTTTGTGATAGCCCTTCTAACTGGGGTGAGGTAAGATGATATTTCATTCTTGTTTTGATTTGTATTTCCCTGATAATCAGTGACGTTGAGCATTTTTTCATATACTCAGCCATTTGTATGTCTTTTTTTGAGAAATCTCAAAGCAGACAAAAACATACCCTGGGGAAGGATGCCCTATTCAATAAATGGTGCTGAGAAAATTGGATAGCCACATGCAGAAGAATGAAACAGGACCCCTATCTCTTGCCATATACAAAAATTAATTCAAGATGGATTAAAGATTTAAATGTAAGGCATGAAACCACAAAAATTCTAGAAAAAAACATAGGAAAAACTCTTCTAGACATTGGCCTAGCCAAAGAATTTATGACTAAGACCCCAAAGGCAAATACAGCAACAACAAAAATAAATAAATGCTACTTGGTTAAGTTAAAAAGTTTCTGCACAGCAAAGAAAATAATCAACAGAGTAAATAGACAACCTACAGGATGGGAGAAAATATTCACAAAGTATACATCTGACAAATGGCTAATATCCAGAATCTACAAATAACTCAAACAAATCAGCAAGAACAAACAAAAAATCCCATCAAAAAATGGACAAAAGGGCCAGGCGTGGTGGCTCACGCCCGTAATCCTAGCACTCTGGGAGGCCGAGGCGGGTGGATCACTCAAGGTCAGGAGTTCGAAACCAGCCTGAGGAAGAGCAAGACCCCGTCTCCACTAAAAAGTAGAAAGTAATTAATTGGTCAACTAAAAATATATAGAAAAAATTAGCCAGGCATGGTGGTGCATGCCTGTGGTCCCAGCTACTCGGGAGGCTGAGGCAGGAGGATCGCTTGAGCCCAGCAGTTTGAGGTTGCTGTGAGCCAGGCTGATGCCATGGCACTCTAGCCTGGGCAACAGAGTGAGACTCTGTCTCAAAAAAAATAAATGGGCAAAAGACATGAACAAAATTTTTTCAAAAGAATATAGACAAATGCCCAGTTTTTAACCAGATTTTTTTTCTGTTAAGTTGTTTGAGTTTCTTGTATATTCCAGATACTAGTCACTTGATGGATGAATAGTTTGCAAATATTTTCTCTCATTCTACAGGTTGTCTTTTCACTCTGCTGATTGTTTCCTTTGCTGTACAGAAGCTTTTTAGTTTGACATAGTCTCATGTGTCTATCTTTGTTTTTGTTGGCTGTGCTTTTGAAGTCTTACCCATAAAATCTTTGCGTAGACCAATGTCCTGAAGCATTTCCTCTACGTTTTCTTCTACTAGTTGTATAGCTGTGGGTCTTACATTTAAGTTCTTAATCCATTTTGGCTTGATTGTCGTATGCGGTGAGAGATAGAGGTCTAGTTTCATTATTTTGCATATAAATATTCAGTTTTACCAGCACCAATTATTGAAGAAGGTATCCTTTCCTCAGAGATTAAGTAAAAACATATTTTTAAAAAGAGAGAAAGAATGTTCTAAAATGACTGAAACGAGCCCTAGCCCAGTGCATCTTGTTGCTGTCCCCTCTCTTTGCTATCCAGATGTTCCTTGAAGAGTTCGAGTTCTCCCCCAGGGGTTCATCCTGCTGGTCTCAGTGCTTCTCCCTCCTTCTTCATGTCTCTGTGCTGTAAAAAATAAAGCTGTGCTTTCTCATTGTAACCTTTGTCTAACACGGCCATGTTTTGACCCTCTGGTGCCCTTGTTGAAAATCAGTTGGCTGTAAATACATGGATTTATTTCTGGGTTCTCTATTCTGTTCCATCGGTCTGTGTCTGTTTTTGTGTCAGTACCATGTAGTTTTGGTTACTATAGCTTTGTAGTTTATTTTGAGGTCAAGTAGCATGATGCCTCCAGCTTTATTCTATTTGCTTAATATTGCTTTGGCTATTCAGGGTTTTTTGTGGTTCCATACAAATTTTAGTGTTGTTTTTCTATTTCTGTGAAGAATGTCACACCCAAGCATGACCATAAATTTGATGTTTGTTCTAGCTTCAATTTTAGCACAATTTGTGTTGCTCTGATAGGGGCCCTTTTCAAACTGCATGTTTTATCCTCCTTAGTGCTTCAAACTAGATACTGTTCAGACGTGTTATAACAAGTTAGTACGAGTTTATTTGCTGCAAGAAAAATTTGACATCCATGCATAGTTTTTTCATAATACACATTTTCCATGAACTTTCTGAAGAGCCCTCATATAACAGAATACCACAGACTGGGTAATTTAATAAGAACAGTAGTTTATTTGGTTCACAGTTCTGGAGGCTAGGAAGTCCAAGAGCAGGGCACCAGCATTTGGTGAGGGTCATTCCATGGTGGAAGGGCAAGTAAGTATGTGAGACAGAGAGAGAGGAAAGGGGCTGACCTTATCAGGAGCCCACTCCTGAGATAACTAACCCACTCCCACAATAATGGCATTAGTCCCTTCATGAAGGTGGAGCCCTCATGGCCTAATCAATTTGTAAAGGCCCAACCTCTTAATATTGTTACAATGACAATGAAGTTGCCAACACATGAACTTTTGGGGACACATTCAAACCATAGCAGATAGATTCATGCATGCCTACATAGGGGAAAAGAGACAACTCTCCAATGCATAATTCTAAATAATTTATGGATATACTGTGCTCTCAAGGAGGTGGAGCATAACCCTATTCTTTAAGTTTGGGTGCACGTAGTGACTTCCAAGAGTATAGTATGGAAAGGGGAAAAAATACTAACTTTACTGTGGAGAAACCCGACATAACATTACTTTAGCCAGGTGATCAAGGTCAACAGCCACAGTAATAAGTCATTTTGTATCCTTGATACGATATGATGAAAATGGCACTTTATCTCTGTGTTCTTTCTCTCTAAAATCCATAACCTCAGTTTAATTATGAGACAAGCATCAGATAAATTCTAAAATTTTACAAAATAGCTGACATATACTCCTCAAAACTGTCAAGGTTATCAAAAACAATAAATATCTGAGAAACTGTCCAGCCGGGAGAGCCTAAGGAGACATGATGACTAAATGTAATGCTGTGTCCTGGATGGTATCCCAGAACAGATAAAGGACATTAGGTAAAAACTAAGGAACTCTGAATAAAGTATGGACTTTAACAATAATATCAATATATATTTTTTTCAGACAGAGTCTCACTCTGTTGCCCAGGCTAGAGTGCCGTGGCGTCAGCCTAGCTCACAGCAACCTCAAACTCCTGGCCTCAAGTGATCCTCCTGCCTCAGCCTCCCGAGTAGCTGGGACTACAGGCATGCGCCACCATGCCCAGCTAATTTCTTTCTATATATATTTTTAGTTGGCCAATTAATTTCTTTCTATTTTTAGTAGAGATGGGGTCTTATTCTTGCTCAGGCTGGTCTTGAACTCCTGAGCTCGAATGATCTGCCCTCCTCGGCCTCCTAGAGTGCTAGGATTATAGGCGTGAGCCACCGCCTAATAATATATCAATATTACTTCATTAATTGTAATAAATGAACTGTACTAATAAAAGAGGTTAATAATATGGGAAACTGGATGCAGGGTATGTGGAAACTCTCTGTACTATCTTTGCAATTTTCTATAAATCTAAAACTGTTCTAAAAACAAATATTAGTTTAAAAAGAATAACTAACCACATGTTCTATATCTGGTAAAAACTATCCTTCAGATAAAGTAAAATTAAGAGAATTTTTCCTAGCTAATCTACCGTTAAAGAATGGCTAAAGGAAATTTTCTAAACAGAAAGGAAATGATAAAATAAGGAGACCTGTGATTTCAGAAAAGAAATAAAAATATTGGAATGGGAAAATGTAGGGGCATACTACCTCTTTATGAGTTTCTTAAACCATATTTAGTGGATAAACAAAAGTTACGACACCATCTAATGTGGTATTCAATTTACATAGAGGAAATACTTAATTATATATTTTAAAAGTGGGGAAGATAAAGGGATCTAAATGTAAGTAAGGTTTCTACACTTCACTCGAAGTTTTAAAACACTGATACAAGTAGACTGTGATAAGTTAAATCTTTATATTGTAATACTTATAGCAACCACTAAGAAAAGTATGTAAAGCAGTATACTCAAAAATACTATAAATAAATTAAGATAGAATCCTAAAAACTGTTCAAGTATCCCACAGGAAGGCAAGAAAAGAGAAAGAGAATAAGAAACAGAGGAAACAGAAAAATAATATAATGTCAGATTCACACCTTAACATATTAATAATTACTGTTCTGAGTTGAATTGCGTTCCGCACAAAGATATGTTTAAGTGTTAACCGCAGGTACCTGTGAAAGTGACCCCATTGGACATAGGGTCTTCGCAGATGTAATCAAGCTAAAATGAGGTCATTAGAGTGAGCCCTGATCCAATATGACCGGTATCCTTATAAGAAGAGAGAAATTTGGACAAAGACACAGAGAAAAGAGAACACCATGTCAAAACACAGATGCAGAGGGGAGATGGCCATATGAAGATGGAGGCAGAGATTGGAGTTATGCTGCTGCAAGCCAAGCAATGCCTGAGCTACCAGAAGCTGGAAAAGGCAAAGAAGGATCCTTTTTTTAAAAATAAAAAAGTAAAAAAAATCATATACATACACCCACACACACAAACACATACTCATGAAGAAGTTGTGAAAGGCTACCCATATTGGTCCCTTCAATCTTACAAGGGGAGGGGAGGAGGATATGAAAGGTGAGAGATTATTAACCTAATCTTCTTGTGTATTTGGATTGTTTCACTTGTTACAATGGGAATGTACTATTTTTTAATTTAAAGGAAAATTGTAATTGACAAAAAATGTTTGAGGGAAAAGACTATCTTTTCCCCCAAATCAACTTTTGCTCTTGTGTTCTACTTCGGTGAATGGTAACATCATTCACTCCCAAGACAGACAGAGATCTTCAAGTAATTCTAGATCCCTCCCTTTCTGTAATCTTCTACCCTTCCACTTACTTAATCACCAAATCCAGATTCTAGTTCATAAATAGTCCTACCTTCCTCTAATTAATCATAAGCCTATCTTTTCTAGCTCCTAAATCTCTTTTAAATACCTTCCCCTCTTCATCACTTTTGTCAATAGGCTTTTTTTTTTTAGTTCAGGACTATATTAGCTCTCAGCATTTCAATAGATGTTAAAGCAATCCCATTTTATTTCCTCCACCCAATCTCTCTCAAACAATGTTCTCAGCATTAGCTTCTAAACAGTTACAATGTACACTGATGGTACACAAAATGATTAAAGGTAGTAAATATATTTCTATTTCAATAGGTATAGTCTTATTTTAATATATATAAGAAAATATATAAAATTCATGACTTCAAAGATATTACTGTCTAAATTTAAGAAATGTACTTAATGGGTACAATGAACAGTATCTGGGTGATGGTCACACTTATAACCAGGACTCAAGCATTATAAAAGTGATCCATGTAACCAAAAATATTGGTACCCCCATAATACTTTGAAATAAAGAATAAATTCAATAAATAATAAAAAGAAATTAAAATAGTGAAGGTAGAATATGAGTAAGTGAAGTTTGGAAAACATTGGTCTACCTGATGAAGTCCAAACTACATAAGGAAAGTCCCATCCTATCTTTCCAATTTTGTCACCATAAATGTACCATACTAATTACAAAGAACTTTCTGATGGCCCCTAAACCTTCCATGTTCTTTCATTCCCCTCTGCCCTTACTCATTTTGTTCTCCCTAATGACTGCCGAGTAAACTCCTTATGTTTCAATATTCAGCTCAAATATTTCTTCTGCGAGGATTTTCTTCAGACCCTCTCAGCCTCCCACATTGTTTTCCCACAGCACCTCTATTGTAGTACTTAAACTTTAAAATAGGGCAATTATTTGTTTATATGCTTGTGTTCCACCACAATATTATGAACTCTTCCTGGACAGGGACTAAATCTTACTCAACTTCTTATCCCAAAGTCTCACAAAATACCTGGCATAAGTAAGTACTCATAAAATTTAAGTTGAATGAAAACATCAAAGTCTGGAATCTAGAGCCAAGGAGAACATTCCCTAAAGGTAGATTTGTTTTGCATGTTGCTATAGCTTCCTTTCTTTTTTTAGATATCATCCTGGTCACCTGGAAAAGAACACAAAGGCCAACGCCATAACGGTTTCAGGGATAGGAACAGGACAGATTAGAAGGGTCTAGTTTATTTCACTTAGAATAATATCCTCAAGGTTCATCCATATTGCAGCATGTGTCAGAATTTCCTTCCTTTTTATGGCTGAATAATATTCCATTGTATGTATATACCACATTTTGCTTATTCATCCATGAATATTTAGGTTGCTTTCACCTTTGGGCTATTGTGAACGATGCTGCTAATGAACATGTGTGTATAAGTACCTGTGTAAGTCCCTGCCTTACTTTCTTAGGTATATACTCAGAAACGGAATTGCTGCTTTGCATTTTAATCATATGTCATATTTTATTTCTCAATGTGAGTTTACCACAAATGTGTTACTTTAAATTAGAAAAAAGTTATTAAAAAGAAAAGATAAAAAATGCTATACACATTTATGAAACATTAATTAATATACTAGTTTTTCTAGTCTATTGGCCCCAGAATTCAAGTTAGAATCTGATCATTTTTCATGAACTGACAAAATTGAATTTCTAGATCTACAAAACAACAGATCAGCCCCTGGTCCTGGAAATGCCATAAAGACACTGGCATCTGTTTTTATTTTTTGTTTTTTGTTTTTTTTTTTTGAGACAGAATCTCACCCTGTTGCCCAGGCTAGAGTGAGTACCGTGGCGTCAGCCTAGCTCACAGCAACCTCAAACTCCTGGGCTCAAGCCTCCCAAGTAGCTGGGACTACAGGCATGTGCCACCATGCCTGGCTAATTTTTTCTATATATTTTTAGTTGGCCAATTAATTTCTTTGTATTTTTAATAGAGATGGGGTCTCGCTCTTTCTCAGGCTGGTTTTGAACTCCTGACCTTGAGTGATCCTTCCGCCTCGGCCTCCCAGAGCACTAGGATTACAGGCGTGAGCCACCCCGCCCAGCCTAGATACTGGCATCTTTAAGGCTCAGTCTAAAGCAGCCTGCTAGCACCTTTCTGATCTCTCTCTAAGTTGCAATACTGGTGATTCCAACTTTAGGAATAGGTGAACGCCAAATTTAGAAATAAGGATTTCCCAGTCTCCTTTCCTTTTGTTACTTTCCTGAATGAATTTCAGAGTTGGAAGAAGCATTAGAAATCAATAAGAGGGCTGGGTCAGTGGCTCACACCTGTAATCCTAGCACTCTGGGAGGCCAAGGCAGGAGGATTGCTTGAGCTCAGGAGTTCAAGATCAGCCTGAGCAAGAGCAAGACCCCGTCTCTACCAAAAATAGTAAAAATTAGCTGGGCATGGTGGCACGTGCCTGTAATCCAGGAGACTGAGGTAGGAGGATCGCTTGAGCCCAGGAGTTTGAGGTTGCTGTGAGCTAGGCTGATGCCACAGCACTCTAGCCGGGGCAAGAGAGTCACACTCTGTCTAAAAAAAAAAAAAAAAAAAAGAAGTCAATAAGAATAATCCTTTTATAAAACAATCTACCTAACTGAAATGCATGGGCCTTCTGACAGTGCTTTTAGTGTGTAGATGTTTGGCCTCTAAAGGCATTAATTAATCAGGGTGTAGATCCCTTAAGAAATGTAATTACAAAATTATTGTTTTTATAGAATATTTCAGAGGATCATTTCCAAACACTCTATAAGCCCACTCATACCAGGAAAGCTATCTTCTCTGTACTATGGAGTGGGAAACTATTACCATAAGCTTATATCTCAGGCTGACTAAAGAGCTCAGCTCCCCTTAAGGTCAACTACAAATACATCAAGCAAAATCCACCTGGAAGAGAAATTTAGTGGGAAGTAACTGCAGATAGCTATGGAGTTTCTTTTTGCAGTGATGAAAATATTGAAAATTGATTGTGGTGATAGTTGTACAACTCTGGGAATATACTAAAAACCATTTAATTGTAGGCTTTAAATGGGTGAATTGTATGCCTTGTTGATTCTATCTCAATAAAGACGGGTTTTTTTGTTTGTTTGTTTTTTTTTGTTTTTTGAGATACAGCCTCACTCTGTTGCCTGGGCTAGAGTGCCGTGGCGTCAGCCTAGCTCACAGCAACCTCAAACTCCTGGGCTCAAGCAATCCTTCTGCCTCAGCCTCCCAAGTAGCTGGGACTACAGACATGTGCCACCATGCCTGGCTAGTTGTTTTTTTTTTTTTTTTTTTAGTTGCCCAGCTAATTTTTTCCTTTCTTTTCTTTTTTCTTTTTTTCTTTTTTTAGTAGAGAGGGGAGTCTCACTCTTGCTCAGGCTGGTCTTGAACTCCTGACCTCAAGTGATCCTCCTGTCTCCGCCTCCCAGAGTGCTAGTATTACAGGCATGAGCTACCGCTCCCGGCCAAGCTGTTACTTTTAGGAAAGAAAACAAGGGAATGAAAATACAGCCCACAGAATGGGAGAAAATCTTTGCAAATCATATATCTGATAAATGCCCAGTATCCAAAACATGTAAGGAACTCCTTACAACTCAACAACAAAAAGATAAACAAACCAATTTTTAAAGGACAAAGATTTCAATAGACATTTCTCCAAAAAAGGTATACAAATGGTCAACAAGCACCTGAAAAGATGCTCAACATCATTAGCCATCAGGAAAATGCAAATCAAAACCATAATGAGATACCACTTCACATCCATTAGGATGGCTATACTCAAAAAGACAAATAATAGCAAGTGTTAGTGAGAACGTGGATAAACTGGAGCTCCCATATGACCTAGCAATTCCACTCCTAAGTATATACCCAAAAGAATTGAAAACAAGTGTTCAAATAAAACTTTGAACAAATATGCTCATAGAGTCACTACTCACAATAGCCAAAAGGTAGAAACAACCCAAATGTTCATCAATGAATGAATGGTTAAACTAAATGTATTATCTCCATACAAGGGAATACTATACAGCCATAAAATGAAGTACTTACATGCTACAACACAGAAGAACTGTCAAAACATCATGCTAAGTGAACGTAGTCAGACATAAAAGACCACATATATTATGTGAAGTGGAAAGTATTTTAAAAAAGAAAAAATAAAAACCACATATGATTCCATTTATATGAAATATCTAGAATAGGTAAATCCATAGATACAGACAGCAGATTAGTGGTTGCCAGGAGCTGGAGGAAGAGGAAAATGAGGAGTGACTGCTTAATGGTACAGAGTTTCCATTTGGGATGATAAAAAAGTTCTGGAACTAGAGAGAAATGATGATCGCACAACACTGTGAATATATTTAATGCCACTCAATTGTACCCTTTAAAATAGATAAAACAGGCCAGGCGCGGTGGCTCACGCCTGTAATCCTACTACACTGGGAGGCCGAGGCGGGAGGATCGCTCGAGATCTAGAGTTCGAGACCAGCCTGAGCAAGAGCAAGACCCCGTCTCTACTAAAAATAGAAAGAAATTATCTGGCCAACTAAAAATATATATAGAAAAAATTGGCCGGGCATGGTGGCGCATGCCTGCAGTCCCAGATACTGGGGAGGCTGAGGCAGAAGGATCGCTTGAGCCCAGGAGTTTGAGGTTGCTGTGAGCTAAGCTGACGCCACGGCACTCTAGCCCAGGTAACAGAGTGAGACTGTCTCAAAAAAAAAAAAAAAACATAAAATAGTTAAAACAGTAAATTTTATGTTTTGTGTATTTTATCACAATAAAAATTAAAATCCAGACGTGTAAGAGGATGCAGCAAGGCATTAGAAATAATAAATTATAAATGAGATTTAAGCTTAATTCTGTCACAGTTTGGAAAATAAAAGTATAGTGAATCTAACCAGTTGAGATGTAAGAATGTATTTAGCAAAATCATAACCCTGTAACACTAATTGATGATTGAAATCTTTTACCATGTAAAAAACACTCTTAGTATTAGAAAGAACCTTAGATGTTATCCTAATCTTCCCCATAGTCAAAAAATGATGAGCATAGAGAAAAAAACATGAACAAACTTATGTTTGAAAAGAATTATGAAGTCCGATATGCAAAGACCTTGGACGTCATCACTCCTATCCTCACAACAAGAAAAAAGCTGAAAACATTGAAAATCAACAACTAGAGCTGAGGTCATAAGGCAACTACATTCCCTCAAAGTGGAGACACAGATGGACACAGGGAATTGCAGCTTAGCAGCGCAGAAGGCCTGCAGCAGAAGGCCTGCAGCCCACTAGTAGAGCCAGTATTGGGGCAGGAAAACTTAAACTATAATTGATGAATTGCTAGAAGTCCTTGTGGACTAGCAAGAGAGTTAAAAAATCCTGGGGGAGGCCCAGTCTTGGGGGGCCCCCATACTTACATGAGTTATACCTATAGGAACCCCACTATGTTGCAGAAAAATCCCTCATGCTTCTGAAAGGGGGAGGAGAAAAGTAACCATTTTAAAATATGCCCAGAGCATTCTATTCCTTTTAACAAAAGCCTGCACTCAAGAGAATCTATTTTACCAGAGCCAAAGCACCTTGGGTTTTATCAGAGCCTAACTGTCCTGGGAGAAGGGAACTATTCAAATCTACTCCCTCTAGCCTTCCTCCATTTTCACCTAAGTGGCGGGGGGCAGCGAATGAGGAGCATTGTAAAGATCACAGCCCAGGGGCACAGACCTACTAAACGACTGAGACCTAATCATAGGAATATAGAATCCTTCCCCTCTGCCTGCGGCATCTTACCATCACATCAACTGGGCTCCTTTCTGATAACAGGGGATTACAACTGAAAAGACTGCACATTTCAAATCTTATTTACGAAGTCTCCAGGGGAACCCAAAAACAACAAAAGAAACCAAAACAAGGACAGAGGGGAAAAGTTTTGCCTCTGACACAGCTACAGCAAACAATAAACTCAGCCCAACTCTTACCTAGATAAACATAAAATCTCACACTAAATGTCTATTTACCTCAGTTCCTTTAACCAAATACATTATGTCTGACTCTCAACAAATTATTATGAAGCATACTATTAATATTAACAAAAGGCAAAAAAACCCATAGTTTAAAGAGACAGAGCAGGCATCAGAACTCAGATATGGCAGAGATTTTAGAATTACCAGACCAGGAATTTAAAATAACTGTGATTAATATGCTAAGGGCTCTAATGTAAAAACTGGACAACATGCAAGAACAGATGTATAATATAAACAGCGAGATGGAAACTCTAAGGAAGAATCAAAAGGAAATGCTGGAAATAAAAAACACCGTAACAGAAATAAAGAATATCTTTTAAGGACCCATCAGAAGACAGGACATAGCTATAGGAGGCTCATGTGAGCTTGATGATATGTATATAGAAACTTCTGAAACCGAAATGCAAAGAGAAAAAATAATTTAAAAAATGGAACATAATATCCAATAACTATGGGACATTTGCAAAAGGTATAACATATGCATAATGAAAATACCAGAAGGAGAAAAAGAGAGAATGGAACAAAGAAATCTTTGAACTAAAGATGTCTGAGAATTTTCCAAAATTAATGGCAGATACCAAACCACAAATTCAGAACGCTGAGAGAACACCATGCAGGATAAGTATTTTAAAAATCTACTCCTAGCCATACCATTTTCCAACTGCAGAAAATCAAACATAAAGAGAAAATCTTGAAAGAAGTCAGAGTTTTAAAAACACCTTACTTACAGAGGAACAAGGATAAGAATCAGACTTCTCAGAAACTATGCAAGTAAGAAGAGAATGGAGTGAAATATTTAAAGTGTTGAAAGAGAAAACCACTCACCTAGAATTCTGTATCCAGAGAAATTACCCTTTGCAAGTGAAGAAGATCAACAACATAAAATAAACAACCCAATTTAAAAATGGGCAAAGGACTTAAATAGACATTTTGCTAAAGAAGATGCACAAATGGGCAATAAGCATGTGAAAATATGCTCAACCTCATTAATTAGAGAAATATAAATCAATACCACAACGAGATACCATTTCACATCCACTAAGATGAATACTATTTTTAAAAAACAACAACACAAAACAACAGAACAAGTGCTGGCAAGAATATGGAGAAACTGTAACTCTTGTGCGTTGCTGGTGAAAAGGTAAAATGGTGCAGCCACTGTAGCAAACAGTACAATTGTCCCTCAGTATCCGTGGGGGATTGAGCCCAGGATCCCCATGGATACCAAAATCCACAGATGCTCAAGTCTCTTATATAAAATGGTACAGTATTTGCATATAACCTAGGTACATCCTCCCTTATACTTTAAATCATCTTTAGATTACTTATAATAACAAATACAATGTACACACTGCATATATAGTTGTACTGTATTTTTAAAATTTCTATTATTTTTATTGTTGCATCGTTAATTTTTTTCTCAAATTTTTTTGATTTGCAGTTGTTTGAATCTGTGGATGCAGGACCCATGGATACAGAGGTTTGACTGTATGTAGTTCCTCAAAAAATTAAACATAGAATCACCATATGATCTAGCAATGTCACTTCTAAGTATATACCCCAAAGAATTGAAAACTGGAACTCAAACAGATAGATATTTCTACACCCATGCTCAAAGCAGTATTATTCAGAGTTGCCAAAAGGTGGAAACAACCCAAATGTCCATCAACAATGAATGGATAAACAAAATGTGGTGTATATATATAACAGAATAGTATTCAGCCTTCAAATGAAATGAAATTCTGATACATTCTACAATATGGTTGAACCTTGAAGACATTATGCTAAGTGAAATAAGTCAGACGCAAAAGGACAAATACTGTATGATTCCACTTAAATGAGGTACTAGAATAATCAAATTTACAGACAGGAAGTAGAACAGTGGTTTCCAGGGACTTAGGGGAAAATGAGGAGTTATATAATGGGTACAGAATTTCCGTTAGGGATGACGAAAAAGATCTGGAGGTGGGTGGTGGTGGTTGTACAGCAATGTGAATGTACTTAAATGCCACTGAACCGTACATTTAAATATCTGTTAAGAGGGTAGCCCTCATGTTAAATGGTCTTATCACAAGAACCATAATTTTTTTTTATTTTTCATGTATACTAATACACAGAAGGAACCATAACATTTTTAAAAATTGCCCAATTAGTTAATTTTATGTTGTATGAATTTTAAAAAGAGATCTGTATATACTGACATGGAAATATTTCTATACACTTTCTTTGTAAAAAACTAAAAACCTTGCAGAAATACTATAGTAATTTTAAAAATTATTTATAGAAATGTTTTTTTATAGTTACCTCCCAGTTCTAAAGTTGCACTTTGATTAACTTGATTGTTTCCCATGTCTCCACTAACAACACTGTTGTAAGCCACTTGTACAGATGGCTAATCTCTTTTCCTAGATGACAATTGTTATTAAAATTTCAATGAATAATTCTTTTTCTAAGTTCTTAGCTTCCTATATACTCATTACAGCACTAATCATTTGACCTGACAATATCTATTCACTAATCAATTCCCAGTGAGAACTACTAGACATTCATGTCCAGCAGCAAGAAAGAAAACAAAAATTAGAATTCTTGAAACAGATGGTTATGTATGTATGGAAATGTGAGACTCCTTAGTGATTCCCAGAGGAAATAACATTTGCAATAATCAATCCACTGTGTAGCTTATCAAATAAGTACTATAGAAGACTTAGTGGGACCATTTAGAATCTGGCAGAAGCCTTGTGGAAGCGGTTTGATCAGGGTTGGCTGTATGTATAGCTATTACACATAGGGAAAAATGACTAGAAGAATATATACCAAAATATTAATATTATCTCTGGGAAGTAGGGTTACCAGTTTTCTTTTCTTTTTTGTTTGTTTATCTGTATTTCCTAAAATTTCTAAAATAAATATGATAGCTATTATATAATAAGAAAAGTCCAAACAATAAAAGTTATCAAAGAGATGGTTGGTTTTAATAGTAATTGAGTTGCATTTTCTACTAGCTGTTTCAGTCAGGGACGTGAACAAAATCTTCTAGGACAAAGTAACAGGGTAGATGAAGACCCAGAGGAAGACTGATTGTTCTCTGCGACAAGTATTTTCTAGAATATAAAATCAAGTAATGGACAGAAGCTTTGTTCTTTTGTGTGTGTCTCTCTCATCTGGTTTCATTTCACACTCTGAACATCCTAAACCAACTTACATATGGTCATCACTAGAAGATTCTATCACGAAGATTGTCTCTCTAGACTGGTTCCATCAATTATCCCTTTTCTCTGCTTTTTCCACATTTTCTTATCTACCTATATAGATGCTTAACTTTTCCTCATTCTAAAACAAAGTTAAAACACTATTTCTACCCTATCTCATTACAAACTGCCATCCTTTCTACCTCCTTCCCTTCAAAGCCATATTTCTGGAACAATTAGTCTACAACCAGTCTGTCCTTTCTCCTTTTCCATCTGCACAATTCACTGCAGTCTGCTTTCCGCCATGACTTCATCAAACCCTAAAGGAAAGCTTCCTAGCTGCTGAAGTCACTGACCCAAATTTATACAGCCCAAGACTACTGGTTGGCCTCTGGGAAGAAATGGATGACATGGGAAGAAATGACACTACTGTCTCCTTGTTTTTCTATCTTTCTTACCTTTCCCTGTTTGACTTTCCTCTTCTGTTCAACCCTTACTCATTGGGATTCCCTAGGAATATGTCCTAGTTTCTTATCTTCTCACACTGCATGGGACAAAGTTCATCTACTAATACTGCTTCAACTATCATCTATACAAACGCTAGATCACAATTTTTTTTAATTGGGGGAAAACTCCAAAGCATTTACAGTACAATGTTTACAGTCACAATTTGTAGTGAGCTGATTTCCCAAAATATATTACCACTCAAGTTGACTTAAAGATCACAAAATTTTTAATACCAGCCCCAAACTCTTGCTTAAGCTCCAGACTTCTACTTCCAAATTGCCATTAAGCATCTCTATCTACAGGCTACAAAAGTGCCCTAAACTCCACTAGTTTAAAATCAGACTTGTCTTCTTTACTGCCACAATCTACTGGATTCCTGAATTCTCATTTACAATCCCAAGTCAGGTTCCTAAGCTAGAAACTTTTGCTTTTGCCTTAACTACCCCATCTCCCTAACCTTGCACACCTAATCCATCAGTATACTGTCCTATTGATTTTAACTCATCAACATCATTCTGTCAAGCCTGGCCTTTCCCCCTGTGTTGCCACAATCTTGGTCAGACTCTTACAATACCTAGCTTAGACAACTACAACACCTGCTAAGTAGTCCTGCCACCAATCTCTCCCCATTCTAGACCAGTTCAGCTTCCACACTGCTTTCAAAATGATCTTTACAAAACCAAACAAAACCCACTCTTTTGACGCCTCAGTGCCTACAGGACAAAACACAAACTCCGTGGTCTAACATATGAGGATTCAGTCTAGTTTGTCAGCCTCACTCTCTACTCCATCTCTAACTCCTGCATACTAAGCTTCTCACCATTCCTACACACCAGGTCTTTAATGTCTCCGTGTCTTCACACATTGTATGGAATTGCCTCTTTCTGCCTCACCTAACAGTGTCCTACTCATCCTTTAGTATGTGCCTTCTTCAGAAACACAAACTGGCTATCATTTATCAAGCAGTTTTGCTAAGCAATTTGTGTTCAGTAGTTTATCTTAATCCTCAATCAATTCTGTGAGGTAACTACTATTTCCATTTTACAAATGAAAAGACTGAGATTTAGAGGGTTAAATAACTTTTCCACCTAGTAAATGGTGGGATTTAAATACAGGTCTTCAAAACCCAAAACTGTCATCACTGTGTTACAGGCATTGTGAATTATACACCCTTGATTGCTCTGTTCTCTGTGTCCCCACTGTACTCTGTTCACCTCTGCAATGGCACTGACCACACTAGCATGCAATATTTCTGTTTACACAATATCATTCCCCATTAGACTATAAGACACATGATGATACAAACAAAATTTTACTTATCCTTGTATCCCAGAGTGTTTAGCACATTATAAGTGCTCAATAAATGTTCACTGCATAAATGAATTTCAAAACCTCTCTCTGGTCATAGCCTTTTGTTTGATGCCTTGCTTTTTCTTCATCTGACTGTATCCTTTCATTATCCATTCAACTACAAGTATTAAATGTTGGCAATTTGATAGTGTTTAATAAAGATCGCTCTTTTTTTTTTTTTTTTTTTTGAGGCAGGGTCTCGTTGTGTTGCCCAGGCTAGAGTGCAGTGGTGTCATCATAGCTCGCTGCAACTTCACACTCCTTGGCTCAAGCGATCCTCCTGCCTCAGTCTCCTGAGTAGCTGGGACTACAGGCATGCATCACCATGCCTGGTTAATTTTCCTATTTTGTGTAGAGAGAAGGTATCGATCTTGCTCCGGCTGGTCTCAAACTCAAGATCTCCTTTCATATACAAAATGAATTAATATGAAGTAATTAACAGAGGAATAGATGAGGAGGCTCTCCTGTAGAACCTTACCTCCTGAATTAACTTTCTCTTTTAGCAGTCTATTCTACTGACACCTCTTCAACCTATCAGTGTTCTCAAGATTTTGTCCATCTTAAAAAAATTAGCATTTCTTCAACTGCCTACTTTCCCCATTGCCCTTTTCCTTTACCAAACTTCTTCAAAGATTAGTCTGCATTTCCACACCTCCCATTCACTTTTTCAAAATTTAGAAATAGTATAAACAAAACAAAAAAGGGTAGAGAATAAAAACTCATGCACAAACTGACTCGTGTCAGTTTGTTAAATATTAACATTTTGCCAAATTTCTTATTTTTTTAAAGAGATAAAACATTATGGATACAGTTTAAGCATCATGTAAACCTATCCCCTCCCCATTCCTCTTCCTCCCTCCCTAGGGGTAACCACTATTCAGACTTTGGTATTTCTTATGTCTATGCACGGTTTTATATTTACACTATATGTGTATGTATCCCTAAAAAATATGTAGTTGTGGGAGATGTGCGAGTAATGGCTCCCAATGAATCATTCCTTCCTGAACGCACACCCTTTGGTAGTCTCCTCCCTCATTGCCGCTGCACTTGGCCATGGGATTTGCTGTGGCCAATGGGATATCTGCAAATGTGATGCAAGTAGAGACTTGAGCACTTGTACATTGGGGCTTGCCCCCTTGAAATGTTGCCACCATATGAACATGTCCAAACCTTCTGGAGAGGCCACATGGAAGAAAACCTAGGTACTGTGGCTGACAGCCTGCCAACTGCCAGATATGTGAGTGAGGTCATTTTAGATCATCCAGACCCCACCAAGTTGCCAGCTGACTGCCACGGCATGAGTGAGCCCAGGCAAGACCAGCTGAAGAAATGCCCAGCTGAGTCTAGTCCAAATTATCTACAGAATTTGAGCAAATAAAATAAATTTTGTTTTAAGTGACTAAGTTTTGGGGTAGCTTAGCTTTATATCCACAGTATGATATTACACATGCCATGTCACAGTTTGCTTTTTTGCTTCTCCATATTGAGATCTTTCCATGTTTATACATTTAGCTGTAGTTCATTCATTTTAAAGTAACTTTAGTAAAGAATCCTTCATATGAATATACCACAATTTATTTACTAATGGACATTTGTGTTTCCCATTTCTCATCACTACAAGCAATATTGCAATGAACATTCTTATATGGGTCCTTTTGCACTAGGAGTAGAATTACTGGTTGAAAAGTGAAGACATCTTTGACTTTACTACAGAGTCATGTGCTGCATAACGACATTTCAGTCAATGACAGATCATATATGTGATGGTGGTCCCATAAGATTATATTACCATATTTTTACCTTTTCTATGTTTAGATAAACATATCTAAACACAGATACACAAATGCTTACCGTTGTGTTACAATTTCCTGCAGTACTCAGTACGGTAACACGCTGTATAGGTTTGTAGCCTAGGAGCAATAGGCTACACCATACAGCCTAGGTGTATAGTAGGCTGTACCATCTAGGTCTACGTAAATACACTCTATGATGTTCACACAAGGACAAAATCACCTAACAATGCATTTCTCAGAATGTATCCCTGTCATTGAGTGACGCAAGACTATATAGGGCCAAACTGCTTTCCAAAGAAGTTGTACAGGTCCTCAATCCCTTATTGACAATTTTGAAATACAAAAGTTCTCTGAAAACCAAAATTATTTCTCTTTCTTTATTTTCTTTTGAGACAGAGTGTGACTCTCTTGCCCTGGCTAGAGTGCTGTGGCGTCAGCCTAGCTCACAGCAACCTCAAACTCCTGGGCTCAAGCAATCCTCCTGCCTCAGCCTCCCAAGTAGCTGGGACTACAGGCATGCGCCACCATGCCTGGCCAATTTTTTCTATGTATTTTAGTTGGCCAATTAATTTCTTTCTATTTTTAGTAGAGACGGGGTCTTGCTCTTGCTCAGGCTACTCTGGAACTCCTGACCTTGAGCGATCTGCCTGCCTCGGCCTCCCGGAGTGCTAGGATTGCAGGCATGAGCCACTGTGCCCGGCCTAAAATTATTTTTCTTAAGTTTCATCTTTTCACTTTGTTTATAGTTTTTTGGTGTTTTTTAGTACTTAAAAGTTTTTCATTTTAAGGTAGTCAAGGTTATCAATCATTTCCTTCATGTTCGTTCTTTCCTTACTTTTCCATCCACTATAAACTGGCTTCTGAACAACACTCCAATAAAACTGCTCAAGAAGGTCACCAACTACCTTTAAAAGCCAAATCTCATGGACATTTTCAAGTACAATGGGATAACTAGTTGACCTCTATAGCATTTGATCCTATTCATCTTTCCTGCCTTAAAACTTTCACCTCCCTTAGCCTCTTTGACACAACTATCTCCTTCTTACCCCCATGAACGTCCTCCTCAACCAACAGTTTATACATCATTAGTGGGATACAGCAGCGTGCAGTGGGATTCAGAGTTTTCATAAAAATTACCAAGAATTCTTCCCTAGAAGCAAAAAAAAAAAAAAATTACCAAGAATTCATGTTCATCTGTATAATGTCCTATGTGTGGTAGGTGTGATATATCATTGAAAACTTACTGTGCAAAAATATTAATGAATAATTTCCAAATAAATTCTATACAACAGTGATGTGACATTAATGTCAATGAATTTAGGAGATAAATTATATATCTGCTACCCCCTACACTAATGTTACATATTCATTTCTTTGTTTCTCTCCAAGTGTGTGTGTATGTGTGTGTGTGTGTGTGTGTGTTCCTTAGACTAGCATATAGTTAGCTGCTAATTAAGGTGTATCTTCTCAAGAATGTAAATTTATCCACAACATTCATAATCCTAGCATGAAATAAAGGTCAGACACTGAAAAGAAAAACACTTTATTGTGTAATATTTTGTAACCAACATATCAATAATTGTTTTAGGCAAGAATCATCAATGAATGCTAAAACTAGTCGGTGAAAGTTTGATGAGAAACAAGATATTCCCAAAATATCTCCCTAAAAGTTACTTATTAGTTGCAAAGGGAAGAATAGTACTTCACAGTGGAGAAACTTGACAGACCTTACTCTAACCAGCTGATCAACATTAATGTCATCAGTGATGACACAAATAGATACTATGTGCCTCCTGATATCATGCACTGAGAAGGACACAAATTACTTCTACAGTATTCCCACCCAAAATGTTTGACTTGAATCTGATCGTGTGGAAACATCAAACTCAAAATGAGGGAACATTCTACAAAATAAGTGGCCTATACTATTCAACAACACTAATGTTGAGCCAAGCACGGTGGCTCACACCCATAAGCCCAGCAATTTGGGAGGCTGAGGCCAGAAGATCACTTGAGGCCAGGAGTTCAAGACCTAGCCTGAGCAACATAGCAAGACCCCATCTCTGAAAAAAAAATAGTGATAAAATAACATTAGTGGGACAATTGGTAAAATTTGAATAAGATCTGTAGATTAGGTAGTAGTATTGTATTAATGTTAATTTCCTGATTTTGATCTCTGGCCTGTAGTTATGTAAGAGAATGTTATTGTTTTTAGGAAAAATGCCCTGAAATATTTAGGAGTAGAGAATCTTTATGCTTACAATTTGTGAGATTCAAAAAAAAATAGAGAAGAGAAGAAAAATGAAGTGAGAGAGAAGAGAAAGAGAAGAGAGAATGATAAAGCAAACATGGTAAAATATTAATATTTCAGGAATTTGAGTAAAAAATATAAAGTAATTATATATACTATTTTTATAACCTTCTGTAAGTCTGAATTATTACCAAATAATATGTTTTTTAAAAAAACCTTACTGTAAGTTACATGGATGGGGGAGGGGAGAGCACACAGTGAGCTTCTGAGGTGCTAATAGCTTAACTTCTTTTTCTTTTAAAATTTTATTTCAGAATATTACGGGGATACAAATGTTTTGGTTACATAAATTGCTTTTGTACCATTTGAGTGAAAGTTATAAATATGCCCATCACCCAGACAGTGGGCATTTTACCCGTTAGGTGTGACTTTACCCATCCCCTCCTCCCCTCTCCTACCTGCTTGATTTCTGATGAATGTTAGTTCATAGTTTCATATTTTGATCTGAGTAGTGGTCATATGGGCCTTCATTTTATAATTATTTGCTATACTGTATATAGCAGTATGAACATTATGTATATTTCACAATTTGAAAAGTTTAAAAAAAACCTTATTGTCACAAATGAAATGTAACAGAATGCCTGTAAACATGTACTTTTCTTTCACAGAGGAAACAAGTCTGTTTCCAACATGCTCAGGTTCTCTGACAGTGTTTGGTGGACATAAGATACTAAGAATGACTGCCCTGGGTGGTGACAGACATTATGTTCCCCTAGACTTTCTCCTACTTTTCTGCTCAATCCTTTTTAAAGTTTTCCTTCTCCATTTCCTCTGCCTCACACTCCTTAAATGTGTGATGTTCCTTTAGGTCTTATCTTCATCCCTCTTCCTGTCTCATTAACCAAATTCCCATGGCTTCAACAAACAGCCATATGCTGACAAACCACAATGCTCTCATAAATTTCAAACCCATATATCCAAGTACCTACCATAAATCTGTATATGGATATCCCAGAGGCATCTCAAATTCAATGTATACAAAATTGATTTTATCATCTTTCCCCATCTGCCACTAACCTCAAACTTTGTCCCCCTGAATTCCCTCATTCGGGAATGGTGCTCAAGCCTGAAGCATAGGATTCATCCTTTACATCTCTCTCCACTAGTCCCCACATAGTCTCCGGAGCTTCTTGACTCAGTCCTGAGTATCTCTAAAATTTGCCCCCAGGTCCCTGTCTTCACTGCCATTGTCTAGGTTCAAGTGCTCAAATGTTTTACCTGGATTACTCTAGTAGCCACCTAACCAGTCTTCATGCTTCCAGTTTTCTGTCCTCCATCAACCCAGCTTTCACATAGCCACTAGAGTGGCTAAACTGACAGTTTGACCAAGATTGCTCTACTGAAAGTCCTTCAGTGGTTTCTCATAGCTTCAGAATACAGTCCAAATGCCTTGGCATAGCTTGACCTACAACACCCTTCCTGGCCTCTCCAACCTCTGACTCTCTCTAGTGCATGATTTCACTTATATGTGAACTCTAAAAAAGTCAAATTCATAGAAACGGAGTGAAATGATGGTTACCAGAAGATTGGGGTGTGGGGACATTAGTCAAAATACACAAAATTTCAGTTAGGCAGAAGGAATAAGTTAAAGAGATCTACCGTACATCATGGTAACCATAGTTAATAACAATATACTGTACACTTGCAAATTGCTAGGAGTAGATTTTAAGTGTTCTCACTACATACAAAAAAGATAAGTATGTGAGGTAATGAATATGCTAAATAGCTGGATTTAGCCATTGCACAATGTATACCTATGTCAAAGCATCATGTTGTACATCATAAATATATACAATTTTTGCTTGTCAATTTAAAAAATGCCCCTACCAACATATAAACACATTATTTTTCATTAAGGATTTACTCTACTCTCCTAAAGATCTCTAAAATCCATTATCTCCTCTCCAACTCTACAGTTGTCCTAATTCAGGCCTCATCATCTTGTACATGGTACAGAATTTTATCCTCACTGGTCCCCCCGCCTTGGATCTTGGCCCATTCCCATCTCACTCCCACACACCATGTGGCCATCATAATTATCCATTTAAAACACAAATCTGACTATTATATTTTGTTAAAACTGAAGCCCTACAGGGCTCTTCCCACCAAAACCACAGTACTGATACCCAAGTAATAGGGGGTAGCAGTTCCCAGCAGTCCCAGTCCTTACCTTCATATCTTCATCTTCAGCCGTTCACCAATTCTTACTTTTCAGTGTTGTTCAAACTTTGCCAAAATCAGAGAATTAACCAGCAATACTGACCCACTTGTAGGTCTCCCTTATTCAAGTAGAAGAAGCAGAAGACAGCTTGCCAGTGTGTTGAAAAGTGAACGGATGGGAGGTAAGGAAGGGCACATTCAGATACCCAGGTCAATATTTTGATGAATTCATCCAAAAAGTGAGAGTGAAAGGAAAGACAGGAGTTACAGTTTGAGAAGAGGCAGAATATTTATTTCTGGATTGAGGATTTGAGTACATCTGTAAATAGAAAGGAAGGAAGCAATGGAGAGGAAGAGAATGAAGAGAAAAGAGAAAAAGGGATAGCTGCTGGAGCAATCTATCTCCGTTCTAACATATCCTAACACTCCTTACAAGAAGACAAAGATTATTTTCTAACATTTAATTAAATTCAGGGAAACTCATGGGGTATCAAAGCCAAGAGGGCTGCACATGAGATGCATCTCTCATCAAACATAACCACTATAAAATAATTAAATCAATTAAAATGTTACACTAGAAAATATTCACTTAAAGAAAATTAAAGGCCGTGCGCGGTGGCTCACGCCTGTAATCCTAGCACTCTGGGAGGCCGAGGCGGGTGGATTGCTCAAGGTCAGGAGTTCGAGGCCAGCCTGAGCAAGAGCGAGACCCCGTCTCTACTATAAATAGAAAGAAATTAATTGGCCAACTAAAAATATATAGAAAAAATTAGCCGGGCATGGTGGCGCATGCCTGTACTCCCAGCTACTTGGGAGGCTGAGGCAGAAGGATCACTTCAGCCCAGGAGTTTGAGGTTGCTGTGAGCTAGGCTAACGCCACGGCACTCTAGCCCGGGCAGAGTAAGACTCGGTCTCAAAAAAAAAAAAAAAAGAAAAGAAAAGAAAATTAAGCAGTAGAGGAAGACTAAAGGAAAAAAAGA